>CM016562.1:25401770-25570801 GCA_003412495.2 Echium plantagineum | reverse complement strand
GGATGGAGTTCTTTAAGTCCATGGTTGACTTGGCTAGTGAGCCTGCCCTCTTCTTCCAGGTTTGGCTATCTTTCTCCATGGCAACAGCCTTAGCCTCGGCCGCAGCAACTTTGGCATCTTTGTCCTTTACGAGCAAAGCAGTCTCGTTCTTCTGCTGGGCCAGCTTGAACTAAAGATGGGCAGTCTGCTTCTTTTCAGCATGAAGTTTCATCTCCATGTCATGAGACACATCCTTCCAAGACTAAGCCAGGGTCTCCTTGGAGTCGACTTGAGCCTCTGCCTTCTTCAGCTTCTCCTCCAAACCTTCGCACACGAGCTCTAGTTGACGAGCTCTCCTCCCCAGGACGAAGACCCCATTCATGGTCTGAAAAATGATAAGAATTAGCATGAAAACAGGCATCGGGAATAGTTGGTTAGAGGAATAAAGACAAACCTTCAAGTGATGATATAAGACCTCGGCACTGAGATCAGTTACATCATCAATCTCTTCATACTACTCACACTCCCCTTTTAGCATTAAAGGTTTGAGAGCCTTCAGATTATCTTGAGGATGTCCCCACTCCGAGTCCCTTTCTACTACTAAAGCAGCCCCCTCCCCTTTGTTAGCAGTGGCCTTCTTTCTTTTAGGAGCTGTCTTGGCAGGGCCAGGGCAGAAACCTCCTTTCCTTTATCGGCCGCAGGGTTGACCGTGGGTGTAGATGTAGGGGCAGTAGAGGAAGGAGGTACGGTTTGTAGTGGCACGGGAGAGGGCACGCCAGCTATGGTGGCGGCGGGGTCCTTGACAGGCACGGATAGGGAAGGTAACTTCTAGCCAAACATGGCCTCGAAATCAAGGCTCAGGTGAGAAGGGGTCTCGAGGGAGGCATTAATGACATTATATGCAAAGGAAAACATAAGAGGTTAAGAGTCTGGAAAAGTTATATAAAAAAAACGCGAGGAACGTAAGAACAAAACGAAGGCTATACCCCAAGTGGCGGTCCGAGTAAAACATTTATTTACAATCCCGGCCAGCATTAAGCGACCCTCGTCACAAAAAGCATTCCAAGGTAATGGGTTCTTAAAAGCTTTGCAGAGGTCCTCCAGGTTATGCCTATCCTCATCCGTGCTCTTATACTTCTTCAACCCATGATTCAGTCTCCGGGGTTGCCACTCCCTAAGGACACCCTCGCCAAAATTTCCCTTCACCAAACACCAGACACGGTGGTAGAAATTTTCCCTAACCTTACTAGGGTGGGGGGGTGCTGAGGAATGTACACCCTCGGTTGGCCGAGAAGTAGTATTGGCCTTAATGCGTGGCTGGGTACATAAGACGGAAGAGACCTACTGATGGAACTACCCCAGCCCTCGCACACGCTACTTGGAAAATGGTTAATATTACATGACCCATTACCGTTATTTGCCAGGGTGCTGAAGGAAAAATCCTAAGTAACTCTTGTACAAATGGGGTTAAGGGAAGCCTAAAGCCTACGTTCAGGGAAAGAACATACAAAGTAGTAAAACTATCCTCGTGTTTAATCAGGGTCTCATCCTCGGTGGGTAATCGCAATATAAAAGAGTAGGGGATCTCATAATATGACCTAATGTGTGATAGATTTACATGGGAGTCTATGGGAAGCGAGTCCGATATGAAAGAGGGTATCTTACCATCAGTAAACAGTAAGTTCAGGAGGTCGTCCCCAATGACCTCATCATCCTCCTCTGTAGCCTCGGAAGCCTCGGCCTCTCTAGTCCCAGAAGTGTTAGCAGATTACACAGCCGGGGAAGCATACATCACCTTCGGTGGGTTTAGATCCATGGACAAGGGAGATAGGAGATGAGGGGGATTGTTAAGCAAGTCATGAAACTCCTGGTCTATGTCATCAGACTCGACCACTTCAGGAGGATTCACCTCTACCAAGGAATCATCCGAGGTCGCGGGGGCAGTTTCTTCTCGGCAAATGAGATCATTTACAGGAGGAACGGAGTCCCTCAGAGGAGATAAGGTATTAGTCTCGACTTGGTCCGATGGAAGAGGCAGGTTGATCTGTACATCAGGAAAAGGGTCAGAGTTAGGAGATATTATCAGACCAGGAGTTATGGTTGTCGAAACTCCCATAGTTGCAAGCCATTTAAAATGCTTTATACGTTTAGGCTCGTACAAGAACAAGTCATCACCGATTCCTGCGTCATCGGGGGGAACAAGAAGAGGCTCGCAAATAGGAGGAAAAGTAAAGAGATCTACCTCGTTCATTATAGCCTCGTTGGATTGGTAAGTAGATGAGTTGGTTCCGTCCATAGAGATTTCTACACAAATCCAAAAGCGAAGGTTAGAATTTAACTCATAGGACAAGGAAACTTAGAAATACATAAGGCGCGGATTAAGGGCACAGGTGTTCCAAAACAAGGAAATTAGCCGAGAAAGCCCACAAAGAAGTTCAAACGCAAGAATTTGAAAGGGTTTTCGAGAGGGAAAATTGAAAGAAGTTTAAAGGTCGTAGGGCGGTTCATATTCGTCTTCAACCCCAAATTCCCAGAAAGTCCAGAAAATAATAGTTCATATATATACACATGATGAATTAATGGGGAAAACGCCTAAAACAACCCCCACCAAGGAGTCACCCTACCGTGTAATCGGAGAAGAGGGAAGTTTCCGGCGACAAAAACAAGGAAGACGGTGAGAAGGTCTAAAACTTGCAGAGAAACACGAAAACTAGTAGAGGGCTCTTGAACTTGCAAAGAAACACGAAAGTTTGTAAAAGTGTCCTTGAATTTGCAAAGAAAGATGAAGAATTGCAGAGAAAGATAAAAAAGTGCAGAGGGTTCTTGAGTTCAGAAACGTTAGGAATGTGAAAGTACATAATGAAACAAGTACTCACCTTTTATAGACCTCAAGTGCAACTGTTCACCTTTCGAATTAATCCTGTACGGACACGTGGCACGTGGGCGCAAATCCCAATAAGAAGTCTCGAACTGACGAAGAAGACCAGAGTTTATCCCCTCGTCTTCATCCATCACCCATGGTCTCGGTTAAGATGGTTTCAGAACGACCAGATAAAAGGGGCAATGATGTAACCCTAAATAAAGGTGTCACCTGGGCCTCATCCGTACTACATGAGGCTCGGCCCAGGAGCTCACTTAGGATGGTTCGTGAAGAGAGCTATACCAGGGGCTCCAGTCCATGAGATCGGTTCAGCCCAGAACTGGCAAGTCCCTTTGTTAGAAAGCCTCTCCAGACTGGGCCCATCCGTACATACAGGCACGACTGATTGAGGACACGTGTCTCACATCCAACCATTTAGGTATGACCTTTCTCTCTCTTATGCCTATATAAAAAGGACATGGTCATTCAAGGACGGGTACGTTTTACTGACGCTCTTAAATCATATACTTAGACACTCGCCGGATCACTTACTGACTTAAGCATCGGAGTGTCTATGGCCGGAAACGGTCACGCTTTCAGGTGTAGCCGAAGCACCCCTAGAAGGATCTCTGGCTCCCAAGGCGCGCCCTTCAGTTAAGCGAACCATATCAACAAGAAGGTTCAGGGCTTCACCTGATTCAGCAGCATCGATTGGACGAGCACCCATCCTCAGCCAAGTACCGGATGCTCGGATACCAAGCAGTCCATCACTATATAGTTGATTCGTTGTCTTACTATGCGAAGATTCATCACTATTTACTTTGAATGATTGAAACATGAAGGATATACAAAATCAAATTAGCATTATGTTTGAATTTGAAGAAAGAATAGGTATAGTTAGGGTTTATGTAGAGAGAATTATGATAGATTATTGATATGAAAAAGAATGTAATTGCAATAATGAAAATAAATGTTACTCTCTCCGGTTTTTTATATGATGTTCTAGACATTTTCATATAGATTAAGAAAAATTAAAAATACTCAAAAAAAAGTACATTAAAAATGTAAAATATCAATTGATTGTCACTATATCATTGGTTAGTTGATAATTCAATGAAAAACGTAAACAAAAAGTACATTGAAATTGTAAAAAACACATTAAAATTGTAAAACGCCATATAAAAGAAAAACAAAACCAAAAGCCTAAAACGTCATATATAAAAAAAACAGATAGAGTATTTGTTAAAACTATTTATATATAAGGGTCATTTTAGAATGTGCGTACATGTTAAGCATTAAATATGAAAATAAAATTTAACATGCATGAGCATACAAGTAGCATATTTACAAACTCTTACCATATCAAATTTCAAAAGTAAATTGACTATCAATTATTTTCCCTTCTTGACTTCTTAATCTCTACGAGCACATTCTAGAAAAACCCTTTATATAAAAGGTATCATTGTCTACTCATTCTAATTTTTGGTGTAGAAGAATCTTTATCTGATGCAAAAACTACCTCCCTTACCCATTAACGGGCAACACTATACACACCAAAATAGTGTCGTTTTCCCTTAAAAAATTACTATTTTGCCCCTCCATGAAGCTTCCTCGATAACTACCCTACAAATAGGGGAGCATAATTGTAATTTTACAACCAAAGTTACTATTTGGGTGTGTCTATAACAGATTAGCCCATTAACACATGATCACCACATATCTATAATGGCGGGAATATGCAGCTATGCTAAACCACCATTGTTGTCTGTATATTCAAGCCGCAGAGTATTTGTTTTTTCATTTTTCCAAACTATTATTCACTAATTCAACTTTATATTTATATCATTTTATTTAATATAAATAATATATTGGACCTTAATAACACAATATTTATATTTAGATAATATTCATAGGAGTATGTTTTTTTGGTGAATTTCAATTCAGTTTTGTTGATTTGTTTTGAACAGAGAATCCGATGGTGTTTTGCATCATCCAGCAATAATCAAAACCCAAATCCAATGGAGGAATCAGAATCTCCACTCTTGTTGAGGATTGCTGTTAGTTCAGTTACTGAATTGTTGAGATTCTTCTCTCCACCTGCTAAAATCAAGTATAATCAATTTTTATTCCGTCCCAAAATGATTGTCCAGTTTTTAGTGTTGATGGGTAGTTTTTCATTTCAAACTCAAACATTTCTTGTTTTATGTATCTAACTATAGACTAGTATTGGTTGGTCAAGTGGACCGGGTTACATGTGTGGGATAGTATTGAAACCTCGTGCCCGAGTCCCACATTGTCAAATTTGAGTGCTTCCGAATTATTTCTTGTTTTATGTATCTAACTATAGACTAGTATTGTTTGGTCAAGTGGACCGGGTTACACGTGGGGGAGAGTATTGAAACTTAGTGCCCTGTGCCCGAGTCCCACATTGTCAAATTGAGTGCTTCCGAATTATTATATAATATGTTGGGCCATTCCTCGTATGACCAATTGGTTTTAGGATGCATAGTTGCATACCATGGACTCTTAACAATAACATTTAGTAATATAGCAAAAGTTAGTATTTTTAATGGATTTTTTTATTAATATGGTAATTTTAGTTATAATCAAAATTATGTTGGAATAAGGCTACTTATTTGGTTAATTTCTTAGATTGAAAAATTACTGTCTTTGTGTTGCAGATTGAATGACATAGATAAAGAATACGGCGAAATTTCGGTTTCTAGTGTAGATGACATTCTGTTCATTATTAAGTCTGATTATGAGAGAGCATATTTTGTGACAGGTAACTTTTTTATCTTCTTCTTTTTTTAACTATATTTTCCAAATCTAATGTATAATCAGTTTTCAACAATTACAGATGCCATTTCCAATGACTCTAAGTGAAACAATATGATCTGTAAAATTTATATTACAGCAACAATAGTGGACATTAAGTCAAATTCAGAAAAGAAACTATCCGTTTTTGTTAAATTTAATCAGGCAAGGCAATGACGTTAAAGAATCTCGCCAATATGTGTTGTAACGTGTAACAAGAGAATAAGGTGATAAAAAGGATACGTAGATAGTTACGTTGATAAGGAGGAATATATATAGTAGAAACCACTGTGTATAGTAGGAAGACTGTTTAGGATTTACTTTAGGCACTCAACCTCAATAAGGATTTTCTATTTCGACGATCTTATTTAAATCTATAACAGCTTGTAGATTTTATTCTATCTCACCTGGTCTATCTACATCCGTAGTTAGTGCCCTATAACCAGATTCCCCTCCACGACATTTTCTTTGCCACTGTATGCTCTACGTAATCTTCCACTAATTTGAGTTAGATGTTCCAGTACACTATACACCCCACGCCTATTGTTTCAGTTGCTCTGTTAACATAACATGGGTTGTTTGTGAAATGAGTATCGCGTTGTATTCCATTTTAGATAATTGCATCATTGAAGTTACTTATTTAAAAAGGTTGCCTTCACTTATTTCCACCCTGTTAATGTTTTTATACTCTACATGAACTAAAGATTGAAGTTTACTGATTAAGGGGACTTCACGTCTGCGGTGTACGCTGAGGACTGCACCTTTGAGGATCCAACTATTACATTCCGGGGTAAGATTTTTGGTTCATCCTTATGATGAAATATTCAAAACTATCCATTGGCCACAAAGTGGTCATAATGCCTAATAAAATAGAGGATTACTGGATCATCTTTAGGAGAGAAACACAGTCAATAAATGGGTTGAAACTAAATTTTGATCTTTGGTGATGCATGTTATTTGATTTGCAGAGAGCCAAAGTTGTTTCATGAATAACTGCTTATTTCTATATCTTATTTCGTTGACCTTTATATGTCAATAAAATGATGTGTACAAACAACACACAGTTATTGGTCCTCTCAGTTTTAAGTGTGTCTATCGAATGCTAAAGCATATCATATGCTATTAGTCACCATCTCTGAAGCTAGATGCATATAAGAGAGAAGGAGAGTTTAAGACTCGTTTAAATTGTGTCAGACAGTACCTGTGTCTTGACTTGTCCTTTGTTATACATCGAAGACATAAGGAAGGTCGACGATCAAGTGAAGTCAACTAGATTCTTCTAAATAAAATCATAGTTGCAGATCACATTTATGATTTATGTGTTATTCAGAGATTAATTGTTAGCTATTCTTACTAGTGTATATATAATTCACGCAAACAACAGATAAATCGAACGATTTTCTTCGTCATATACAATCTCTGTGCTTTCAAGTTCAACATTAGAGACCGTGGTGCACAACGGTACATAGATTTATAAGATTTGTTGCTAAAATATTGGTTTTAACCCTGGAACTCTCTGTGATTAAGAATATGTGGGGCTTGGCGTAGCTGTAGTAAAATTATGCCTTGTAGTTGCTATGAGGTAGAGTCAACATGAGTAATTAAGTAATCTTTTGATCATGTAGTTGAATGCAGAGTAAAATATCAAGCAATTAGTTTAAGAGAGATGAAGTACAGGATGATAAGAAAGTACTATACAGTTTTTTGTTCATTCGTGGTTTTATGCAAGCATATTGCTAAAGCTAACTTGAATTTTTTTATTTAGAACTTTTATATTAGTGACATATTTAGTGATCTTACATTAACTTTTCTCCTATTGTTGATCTCTTAATAATTTCCTTTAATATTGATTAGTAGTAGTTTGAGGTCGTTTAATTATATATTATTCGATGTAATTTAATTTGAAGACTTTTAATGTTAATTGAAGTCTTACTCCATTTCTAATTGTCACCTTTGGTTATTCCTTCCATTGGATTGTTTTCTTTATTTTCATTCCAGAATATTGTTCCTGATTTTTTTTTGTCCTTACACTATTGGGGAGGGGGAGATCTACACTACAACGGGGGCAGAGGCATCGGTTTTTATTAGGATGCCTTGCCAGGACTTGAACCCAGTTGTGGAGGGTCGATAACCACTAGGCCAAGGCCACGGGTATATTGTTCCTGATTCTAAGTCGACAAATATTCATATCATTTTTATGTATTTAGTGCCAGCCTCCCCCCCCCGCCACACACACATACACAGAGCCCCAGGCTAATTACTATATTCTATAGCCCTGACGAATAATATTTTATTTTTCGTTAGAATACTATTACAATCATGGTAGTAGCTCTTTGTTATCACTTAAGCAGTGGGAAATTTCATTGCTGTAGGACTTTCATGAGCATTGATAAATTGTTATATGCACTAACCCATAGTAGTATGTTTGGCATAGCACGAGCTTGATAAAACACTGCTATGAAGTAGAATTGCTGCTCATGTCTAGCAATGATCCTCTTCTCAGAAAGTTTTACTTCTAAAGGGACAAAAAACGAATTGAAACTTTTGATACCTTATGTTCTCACATGGATCCAGATGCATAACTTATGTTTTCTTAGTAACTGTAAAATATTATCCCAAAAAACTGAAGTGATGTTGTTATTATATCTAGGCACGGAATTATATTCTCGGAACTTGAAGTTGCTTGTTCCATTCTTTGAAGAACCATCCATCTCCTTGAAATACATAGAGAAGGTACTTATTTTACTGTCAATACTCATTACCTTATCCTTTTTATTTTACTGTCAATACTCATTACCTTATCCTCTTCCTTCATTGTGATCACATACTCAAACTGAAAAATAAACCCCAATTTTTCGTGTTTCAGTATATCTATTTTGAAAGGATAATTTTTGTACTTGTTGTTTGTTGTTCAGCTTTACCTATTCTCCTATCTGTCTCTTTTAAATTTTGAGCGTATATGTGAATGGAAGGCTTACTGCATTAGGATAACGAGTTTCAAACCCTTTCTTCATACAATTTAACAGAATTACCTAATCCGCGGCACGTTGTTATTCTTCTTCTCGAGGTTTACTGTTTGCCATATTTCTCTTCTTTGCTGCATGATAAAACCTTTTCAATACCACAGAAAGCAACTTAGAAAAGCCAGTTCTACTGAGTTTCTCGACTCTTGTTGCAGGTTTAAGTATAATGTGACTGAAGTTTTACTTACCTTGGTCATCTACGACGGACAACTATACTAACTTTTTGACCTCTTTTGCTTTAAGTATTTCAATGAGTAAATATTTGTTGAAACCATTTACAGAAGTCCTGATGTTATTTTCTTAACTAACTGAAGTAATTAAAGTGAGCTTGTATTTTAGAAAAAGTTGACCTAGACTAATCCCAACTTTTCTATCATAATTTTAGAAAAAGTTGTAAGCATTTACATAACAAAAGTCTGTTTATTTGTTTGTAAAGTTTTATGTATTTATTTATTGATTGTTTCTGACTTGAGGATGTAGACCATCTATAATAGAGTCAAATGAGATGTCATATCCATATAGCACATCGTGTGATAAGCTTAATTTGTTAATCAAACTTCGATATGGCCTTTCAGTTGACTTTTAAAGTTTCATCCTAAATGTATTTTACTTTTGATATAATATGCCCTCCATTTTTTAGTTGTCGTTCTAGCTCTTTTCACGTTAAAATAAGAAACAACGACATTTTACACATATAACCCTAATGAATTAATGAACAATTACATTCATGTATTGGTATTATAGTTATTGCACTTTGAAAAAGCACTAAATAGACACTTCAGAGGAAAGACCCATCAAATATTGCTTTGGGAATGTAAAATGCCTGCTAAATAAAACAAAAGTATGCAACGTCAACTAAAAAAAACAGAGGGTATGTAATTTACACCACCTACGCTTCTTATTTGTTGTCAAGTAGTGGATAGACGGATAGACTTGGGAACATCCTCTTTATTGTCACACGAGGTAGTGTTGCATACAATTGAACCCCCACCCCGTTACCCTGCTTAGGCGGGACTGCTGGATCCTATATATACTCGTTGGGGATTGTTAGTATTGTTATTTTTGTAATTTACAGAATGACTATTATCTTCTTTATGTGGTTGACGCTCTGTGTACCACGCAGGGTAGAAGTTCAGGAAAAGAGTTCATAACTGCATCATGGAATCTGAGGTTCTCAACTTTCTACAGACTTGTTATTTAAAACGCCATTGAAGTTTCCTATGCTTTCTATCACCTGAAATGCCGGTTCGCATTTTGGGAAGTGTAAGATGACCTGGACTTAGTTAAAGGAACATAGATTAGGGTAAACCCAAAAAGTTTGAAGAAGATTATAGTGTTGAATATGTTGCGCACCTTGGAACCATATGATGAAAACATCTGATTGATAAGTGTAATATATCTATACCGTGTTTGTATAGAATGATTTATGTTTGAATATGGAAGTTTGCAGAACATATCTTAAACTTCCATGGAGGCCTCTCATTTCTATAGATGGCAGTACAGTGTACAATCTAGACGAGAATCTAAAGGTACGTATCAAACCTTCTGACAGCATCTTCTTTGGAAAGCTGATAAGACGCGATTTATGAATTCTCTTAACGCAATTTATAAATTCTGTAGATTATCAAACACGTCGAGAGTTGGAACATCTCTGCAATTGAAGCAGTTGGTCAGATATTTACATCCAGTTAGGCGGTTATAGAAGGTCGGACCCGTGAATTGATGTTCAAGATTCAAGCAGAATGCTGGTTCTTCTCTGCCAAATATGAAGTATTTGATGTTCAAATAGATCACTTGTTATATATACTTCCTAAACTATTTCAAATGAACTATATTTGTCGATAAAAATTGGCCAGTCTCAAGTAGTATTGTCAAATATCATCCATGGCCATCTATCGCCATAGCCCTCACCCTCACCCCCACCCTGCTGCCTCGAACGATATTAGTTCATGTCCGACCACCATGAAGAAGGAATCCAAATTCTTCTGTCCCTTCCTTTCTAATCCTCCAGCCTCGAGGGTGCCGGCCATCTACTCTATGAAAAGCCCTACACGGCACCATCAGCCAAAAGTCGGCAGCCACCCCTTCGTCCTTGACAGACACCACCAGTAACAGTCTTCCCGGTTCATTTACATTAAAAGCTACATGGAACATTGGCAAGCGATCCGTAATTTGATTGAAAATGCAGTCATGTGTTGTAGTAGCTCGATTATGGTGGTGGCTTAATTTGTTGTAACATAGTAGCATTTGCACATCCCCTTTTGAATAGTGAACTAATAGAAAAGATAATGAAACATAGAAAATATTTATTCAATATTAATTCAATAATTATTGTTTTTTATATTAGTAACGCATCATGGCATACGACAAACGCAGCGCAGGGTACAAGCGTCTCTTATGCAGCGACTTAAAAAGTTTGACGACCACACGTGACCTGCACTTGCAGTCGAATTTTATTACTAAATACATTTTAGATTCAACCACAACATCACCACAACATTAAATCTCCCTATCAACACTTTATTGGTGCAGCCGGTAACACGAAACTCGCCTAGCACCTGATATGCTTATATCAATCCCAGGTGTATCTAGTATGTAGTCGACGAGCAACGACTACATCAAATGAACAAATAAACCTTAATATTGCAAGATTGAAATTCAAGACTGAACAACATGTATATTGCATGATTAATGCAGCCAAACTTCCTGATAAATCCATAGCAAAAAATCAAGATAAATCATTAGCAACTTTCACAAATAGAAAAATAGATCTTCAATCACAAGTGTAAAAGAGGTATATTTTAAATAATCAACAAACCCAACATCCTAATGCACCATTAGCAACTTAGGTAAAAAACTAATAAATCGTCAATCATTGTTTTTATTCTACCTGCAAGGGCCGAGGAATATGCATCATTAGCAATTTAACTAAAATATCAATAAATCGTCGATGGAGAGGACGAGTAATTTCAAAAATGAAAACAAAACGAGAACCCGAAATGCCCCATTCAATTATCCAGAGCAGATCGACGTTCAACGGCCCTCATGAGAAGACTATCATCTTGAAGAATAATGGAAATGGGTGAATTCCCGATCCCACGAGCCTTAGCCAACATGATCTCCTTCATCAAACTCCCAAATTGGACCCTATCAATCGTCCCATTTTGATCAGCACCAAATTTCGCGAAAAGGGTATCGTACAAACTAGCAATCTCCTCACTAGATTGCAGCTCATGCTCTGAAGAAGCAATCTTACTACCCCTCCTCTGCAGCTCATCCCTTGAGAGGACCCCATCACCATCAAGATCAAAGCCTTGAAATTTCTCGTTCACACATTTCTCGAATGCCTCCGAATCGTTCACGAAATCGGTCACGGTGGATCCGTCGATGATAGCTACACTCATGGCTTTTTGGGTTTTCTTGATTTGGTAGGAATTTTTTGGTGGAAGAATATTGAGGGAGATTTGATGGGTATATATGTGATTTTGACTTTTGACTTTTGACTTTTGAGAGACAGTTACTTTGATGTACTGTGATTGGTTGATGGTGCGTATGTTTAGAGGGCAACCATAACCAATAGGCTTCTACGATTGGAAGTATCGATATCTGTTCAGTGTGCACTCTACGAGTAGTGGTTCCGATTCTTTACTATAAAAGTGTTCTTCCTTTGATCTCGATATATCTAATTGTTATCTAGTTATATCAAATTCAAGTGGGGATTCAATCTCTTCTAGTGTTGGATGTATCATAAATTCCTCGAATTGGTTTTCCATTTCCATAAAGAATATAATTGACATCCCTTTCTTGCAACAGCTCTGGGGAAAAAGTGTTGATAAATTTATACCGTATGTTATTTCATATGTAACCACATGTCGAACCAAAATAAAATATTTTTTTCTTACTAGGTGTGATATGTTGGACATAGATCCAACTTTTCAATTTTTGTGTTCTTAGGATACTTTTTTTCCTCCCTGGGTGGTATCAAAACCCGCTATGTCAGGGATTCAATATCTCCTAGTGTTATATGTATCATAATCAACTTATTTAAATTGTCTAATACTTGTAGTGTACTCTCTAGAAATTGTTGGGCCAAACTTAAATTAAAATCATAATCGACTTATTTAAAACATTAACCAAATAGCATATCAAAATTATTTAAATTACATAAAATTAGAACTATAAAATAAATGAGTAGCAACAAAATTGACAACACGCCAATGACTTTCATGATGCCTCCTTTTTATTCTATTAAAACAATGTCACATATGGTGATGCCTCTAGTTGGTTGCACACTAGGAGAGATTGAATCCCCACTTGAGTTTGATATAACTAGATATCAATTGGATGTATTAAGATCAAAAGAAGAATACTTTTGTAGCGGGGGACCACATCCGTTACTCGTAGAGTGCACACTTGGCAGACCTCGGGCTGATGCAATAGCTTGCAAACCACTTTAGTCAGGTAAATCACACTAAGCAGTTTGTGTGACAAGCTCGACCAAAAAAGTGTTGGTAAGGGAAATAGAACTAATGACCTTATGGTCACAAGCTCACCTACTCCATCAACTTGGTCACCTTTACTGGTGAAGGGTGAAGAACATTTGTTTTGATTTCTTGAACTAGCCACACCTCACTAGGAAAGAGAAGGCCTTGTGGCTTTGTGTCTAAGGTTCGGTTTATTTCCACTATCATAATAATAGAAAACCCTAATGGTCATTATTTGGAGAATACAATTATGGAGTGATGTAATGCGGAGCTTAATTAGAATCCTTATACAACGATTCCCAAACCACGTGCCTTAATTGTGACACTAGAATTAGTGTTCATGAAATATTCTCGATGAACATGAACATGAACATGAACATGAACATGATTGGGGTGATCATCCCGGTCATTTGCCCTTTCATATTTCTATAATTTGTCTTATAACCTGGTCACCGAATGATCGGGGAACGGAAGCTTGTAACCTTTAAATCCTTAAATATGTATGCATCTGTTCATTTTTACTTACATTTTCAACAGCATTCACATAAGTGAGTCCATTTAGTTGAATAAACTTACAAATAATCCATAATAGGGAGGCAACATGGAGAAATGGTTTTTATTGGATTCAAGAGGATACCTTTCTACACTATGATTCATAAATTTACAGAACCTATCGTATGTATATAAATATATATATAACAATAAGAATCTTACTAGAGCTTGAGATGTCACAAATTAACAGCAACAATGGGTAAAGATGATGTCCTGTAAAGACTAGGCCTCGATTTTTCGTTCTTCAAACTTCGCGGTGAAAGTAAATCCTTGACTTTAGCAGATACCTTCTTAACTCGGCCTTTTCTAGTCCTCTGGGATCCTGAATTAGCGCTAATTTCTTGATCGTCTTTCTGTGATAAGTCTGAGCTCTTTTTCCTATGGCGACGCACAGAGGATTTTATAAGAGCCCGGAAAGATGATATACCCTTCTTTATTTTCTGAGTCTTGCTAGCAGTACTACGCTGAGATTTAGAAGATCTTGGTAAAAGTCCCAAGTCCTGATCTCGAAGCTGCCTCAACTTTTTCTGATACATTCCTTCGAGCCATCTTAGATCCTGGTGAATATGCTCACGGTTGGAAGAGTCATCATTGGATAACATAGATGCAGCAGCTAGAGACTGGGAACTAGATAATGATCTGATGTGATTTTTTGAAATAGATGAATTTTCCTTCCAGTGTTTCAAGTCTTGTTGCTCTTTTTCAGGAATATCTTGATCCAGTTTCTTATATTCTTCAAGATTACCGAATTCACCAGAACTGCAGCTTTCATGTTTGTTTATAATTTGAGAATTATGAAAACCATTGCTTTGAATTGAAGGAGCCGAAGTGCTATTTGCAGGATTTGAAGCATCATGGGAAGCAGCACAACCATTATCGATCTGATATGTGATCTCTTCAAATCGACCATGGGAAGCAGCACAACCATTACCTAAGCATCGAGTAAAATTTGAACTACTTCCTAGATCGTTCATCAATAAATTCATGATGGATTCTGTAGAAGCGTTACTGGAACCACAGTTGTGACAGAAGCTAAAATTTGAGAGACGGGGAGTCTCTTCTATTCCCGGTCCTGGTTTCCATTCAGGTACCAAAGATAAAATCTCTCCATCTATCATATTTGCTATTTCTGTTACATCTTGGTCATCTATATCCAACTCAGCAACCATTTCTGTCGCAACACTCAATGCTGTGTCCGTTTCAATATCAAAAGGGAAATAAATGTTCCTAACATGGCCTGCAACAGATTTGACGTAAAGCACGGCTAAGAAAGTAGGTTCTCTAAGTAAATTCAAAGTGAGGGCAGGAAATGTGACATGCTAGTTACCTTCCTTGTCTAAAACGCGAAGCCTCAGAAATATGCTCCCATCTTCTCTTCGTTTTCCTTTTATTGTGATGTTTAGATCAGCAGGATGCTCATCATCGTTCATGTCAAAAAGCTTGATTCCACTATGCTCAAAATCATCATGATCACGAGCTTCTTCATTTTGGTCCTCTTGAGTATAATCATTAGAATAATCATTGTTAGAACCGTCACTACATGTTTTTCCTTCATAATTAATTTCGCAAAAAGGCTGTTTCAGCAGAGGATCCACATAATCTAGTTCAGTCTGCAGCCCCGTCTCTTTTGAAACAAGTTTAGGATCATCAATGAGGAGAAAAGGGTCCTCCAAAAGCTCCTTTGCTGACAGTCTCAAGGATACAGTGGCCAAGCATTTCTCAATAAATTCACGTACTTCAGGATCCTTCACTTTGTATAAAGCATCTGGTTTTTTACCCTTAACAAAACACAATTCAGAGACTAGAATGTTTCAGGAACGAAGACCCCGCATTCAAAATTAGTGGGAGTGAAAGGAAAAATACTCACAGATATCACTTTCTTGTAGATTTGAGCAGGATGTGTGCATTCACTATAAGGATATTCGAACATCACCATCTCCAGAATGCACATTCCAAAGGAATAGATATCGACTAATTCATTGTATTCTTCTAAATAAACTTCCGGAGCCATAAATTCAGGAGTTCCTAAAGTAAAAAAATGAAACCTAATTATGCTAAAATAACAACGAGCTCCTTACTATGCTTTTCTTAGTAATGTAAAAAAAAAAAAATCACAAATCAGCTTACTACCCGTAAAGCCAATAAGCATTTACTGATACCCCGGAAAAACAAAAGTGCCTTAAATATTTAGTGTTTACAATTATTTTTGGCAGAACATAAAAACAGCCGATCTAACTAAAATCATGTGTATCCTACCCTTTCTTTTTGTGAGAAAAGGCAATCTAAAAGTTAAGCACCATAATACACATAAACATTAAATATATGACTACTTCAACTTTTGTCCTGGAAATGATTGCAAAAAGGTAAAGGGTAAAAAGAAAAACGATGTAGCATAAATTATACCAACACAATGAGCAGCATGCGATTTTCGCAGGATAGCAGCAAGACCAAGATCCCCAATTTTGACTTGCCCTTGGTTGCCGTTAACGAAAATGTTATCACATTTGAGATCTCTATGGATGACAGGAGGGTCGTGGCTATGAAGGTAGTGAAGGCCTTCCAAAATCTGCCTACACCATTGCTTCACTGCCCTGATATTTACTCTCTTATGCTTTTGCCTAAATCTAGAATGTCAATATCGAAAAATCCGAACACCAATTAATACATACTAAAAAAGGCATCACGAACAACAGATAATTCGATGGTGAACTTACTGTCTTAATGTGCCAGAAGTGAACATTTCAGTTACAAAATTAATATTCCTATTTGCAGTATCAACCCAAGATGTATAAAACTTCATAATGTTCTTGTGCTCAAGTGTCTTCAACAAATGAATCTCACAGTAAAGCCTTTCAAGATCCTCCGGGCTTCTCAAGAAATCGTATAGCTTCACTTGATTCCACGCAACCTCAATCCCTTCATACTCATCGAACGCTTTATATCTACACCACCAAACATTCAACCCATAAGTAACCTAAAATCATAATCCTTCTAACCCCCCCCCCCCCCCCCCCCCCCCCCAAAACACACTCAGAATCCCACTTAATCTCCAAAAGGTCCAATCTTCACACAAAACTCACCTACAACATCACTACTTACCCACCCTAAACTAACAAAAATGAGAAGTCATAAAAGAAAGATGAAAAGTTCCAAACACATACACAGTCTTTGAAGCTCCTTTGCCAAGAATCTCATTATACTGCATCAATTACAACAACCCAATTAGTAAAACAACAATAAAAATCAAATCTTGATACTAAAAATACCAGCAAAAAAGAAAAGGTTGATGGGTAATTAATTACTCTGCCATATCTTCCAGTTGGATCAACTTCAACAAATTCTGACTCATCTGACCCTCCTTGGACAACACCATCATCCATTTTGACTATAAACACTTAAAATTACTATTCATAAATACATATATAATACTAAGGAACAGAAAATAAATTGCAGAAAAAATTATTATTGAAGAATATATGATGAAAATTTTAGAAAAAAGTGATGAGATAAAAAGAAATGATTTAATTCTCAATCATTCAAAATGAGTTGAGCTAAAGACGTCAACACCAGTTTTCAGCCTTTCACAACTCACCACATACCATCAGTCCATCAGGACCACCAAGAGAGAGAAACATTTCATTTGTTGAATAAACAGCTCGAATTCTAGGGGCATAAAAATTATACTCCCTTCATTCCAAATTATAAAAACGAGACACGAATTAAAATATAAATATTTTGAATTTGACGCGTATAACAATTATAAAAATTTATATTTAAAAATATATATTAAAACAAAGTTAATTATTTCTTATCGGTTAAAGTGAATTCATGATTAAAAATGTCAAAATTTATCTCGCAATATAAAAAACGGTCAAACGAATTCGGATAAAAAGAAATTTTTATAGCAACCAATGAGTTGGTGTTTTCAGAGGATTATTAATAAAGGGGAAAATCCAACAGGTTCTATTGTTGGGGCTCGGACCTATATAAATTTTAGGGCAAATGGCTTCTGACATCACTCACGTTTGAAAAAAATGCCAGTTAGATCACTCATGTTTCAAAAACGCCAGTTAGATCACTAATGTTTAGAAAATTCACTCATTCGGGTCACTCCATCAGATTTTTGAAGGGTATTTCTATCTAAACACATTTTTTCCTTTCATAAGCATCCAATTTAACTCTTGTTAACACATTGACCCCAATTCTGATATTAAAATTTTAATTTCTTTTTTGATATTTTTTGATTTCTTTTTCGATTTTTTCTCGATTTCTTTTTTGATTTCTTTTTCGATTTTCTTCGGGTTTTTTTAATAGCTTTTTCGATTTCTTTTCTCGATTTTTTGTCGATTTTTATTTTCATTTCTTTTTCAATTTTTCGATTTCGTTTACAATTTTTTTCTAGATTTCTTTTTTGATTTCTTTTTTTCGAGTTTTTCTCAAAAAAATTTCGGTTTTATATTATTTATTTTTCAATTTTTCTCGATCTTTTTTATTTCTTTTACAATTTTTTCTCGATTTTTTTTTTATTTCTTATAGAAAAAAGAAATCGAGAAAAGAAACAAAAAAACGAAAAAAAGTTGAAAAAAAGTCGAAAAAACAAATCGAGAAAAATTTGAAAAAAGAAATGAAAAAAAATCTTAAAAGAAATCGAAAAAAAAGAAATCGAGACAAAAATAAAAAAAGAAATAAAAAAAGCCGAAAAAGAAATCGATAAAAAAATCGAAAACCAAATCGGAAAATAAATCAAAAAAGAAATCGAAAAAGAAATCAAAAAAGAAATCGAGAAAAAATCGAAAAAATATCAAAAAAGAAATCGAAAAAATTTGTAATATCAGGATTGGGGTCAATGTGTTAATAAGAGTTAAATTGGGTGGTTATGAGAGGAAAAAATGTGTCTGGACAGAAATACCCTTCAAAATCTGATAGAGTGACCCGAATGAGTGACGTTTTAAACATTAGTGATCTAACTGGCATTTTTGAAACATGAGTGATCTAACTGGCTTTTTTTTCAAACGTAAGTGATGTCAGCAGCCATTTACCCATTATTGGACAACAATATGCACACATCATGACATCAAAACAGTGTTTTTTAGACCAAACATACTTCAAATAAACAGTAGTTTAATTGGACGTCTCTCTCTCTCTGAAATGAGGCGGTTTACCTCTCAACAAAGAAAATTGCAGCCCAAGCAAAAACCTTCCAATTCAAACAATCAAAATCATGAAACAATCACCACAAATCATCACAAAATCCATATTATATATGATACTCCCATCCACAACATCACTATTGAAGATGCAAATCATCAAAAAAGACTTGCTAATTTTCAGGAAGCAACTCATGGAGAACTGTTTCAAGAGGACAAATTGCAAAACACCGCCTCAATCAAGACCAAAATCCGAAATCAAAATCGATCGAATTCCATTAACAAACAACAAATTGCTATCGGGAAAAGGTTTGATCATCCTAATTTCATTGATAATAATGGGTCTATTTCTACATATAAAAGTATTATAGATTTTTGGAGTAAGGATGCTCTAGTTGCTATGATGGAGAAAAATTCATCTAGTTCTGTTGATGTTATCAATAGCTCCGTTTCTTATGGTTCTTCAAAATTCTTGAAACGTAAAAGAGAAGATATAGAGTTAAATAATTATGCACAATTTGAAGATTTTGAGTGCCCTGTAGCGAAAAAACAAAAACTTGAAAAACAATTAAAAGGTGTGTTAGACAATAACTCCTTTTGTTTCAACATAGTAAAGGATTCAGGCTATAGTATTAAGGAGGCATATTCTAACCATTTGAAAAGGAAAAGGGTAAATCGAGAGTTAGGTTCTTCCTTTGATTTTGAAGAACTTAGTTACCCTAAAATGAAAAGGCAGAAAAAGACTCATGAACAAGGCGTGTGTCATTTTAGCAATAAGTCTTCTCAACAACAGATTTTTGTAGACACCAACAAGGACTTTCAATTAGCTATTAAGATGCCTAGTCAACTTTCTCTGGAATCAAAAAATGGTTCGGAGACACCAGTGGACATCCATGATATACAAAATATCTATCAAAAACTTAGTCAAAGCTTAGTTAGTTTGGATGAGACCTCTGTGAATGGAGGATTAAATTTCACTAAACTAGAAGCACTAGTTAATGTAAGATGCCCCAATTTTAGTTTAGATCACCTTCATCGTGAACGAGAATATAAGATGATTGAGTATGCTCCAGTGAACACTGTCGTATTCTCTGGTACACGGGTGAATCCCTACACATATCAGTTTGAAATGGGGCATTATTGGTTTGATTCTATGAAAGGTGGGGGATTTCCTTTTGACCCAGGAATAGAATTAGAACAGAATCTGGAGCCTCTTGGGTTGATCGTCAATGATATAAAGGCAGATGGACATTGTCTTTTTAGAGATGTTGAAGACCAATTGATGGTACTCTCAGGGAGGTCTTCACCATCTACATCCCAAGCACTTAGTGAAATCGCAGCTACACGTACGTGGGTGGAGTTTGTTGTTCTGGGTCAATGGCCACAAAAGCATGCTATGATTTTTTCTGGACCCTTTCCCGACATTGCAATGGAGCATTATCGGTTTGAGTCTATGGAAGGAGCAAAAGATGGGGGATTTCCGTTTGACCCAGGAATAGAATGGATTTCCCCGGAAAGTCAATGGTGGTCGCTTTGGAAAATTCAATTCTTCGACCTCAAGGATAGAGAATGGAACTCTACGCAAGCTTCTCAGGAGCAAGATGCTACATGGATACACCGAAGGTGGAGAGTGGTTTTGTTGATGCACCCTCTCAATTTTGAAATGGTTAGGAATAATCTTAGGAGGACGATTAGCATGGCAGGAATAGTTTTTGTCCGACTTCGGTTGCACTTGGATACATATACAGTTTGGGGTGCTCTGTCAAAAGGAGAAAATGTTGATGATGAACATGACGAGAACCAACGGACAAGCTATGGAATTCCGCAACTCAATCTAGCTTTCAATCCTCTCAATTCCAAAAGCAAAGGTACTCCAGGGACTCGTAGTAAGTATGATCTTCCTTACAGTTTTTCTCATCTCACTTCAAATATTAATTCATATCATGATCACTATTGTACCCCTGAATCGTGTAACTTAGGAAATAGAATATCGATGGATTTCTTCCTTATTAGAATTTCTTTTAAGGATTCCCAATATAGTCGATTTGCTATCGACATCATACAAATTTCCACTTCTGACATTGACCAAGAGAGCCTAGAGCTTCTCTTCTGCTCATGCCAAAATCCTACTTCCACTTGGTTACTTAATTTCTTAAATAGTCGTTCCGTCATCGACATTAAAGAAATCCGCACTAATGACATTGACCAAGAGAAGCTTGAGCTTCTCTTCTGCTCATGTCAATACTCTACATCCGTTTGTCCTCTCTCTCAAATCCATCATGTTCTACTTCTACTTTATATCTTTTCAAGGACACAATATGATTTTGACTATGAATTAATATATGTTGTTATGAGTCATGCTTCGGATTTATGGATCTACAGGACGCTTACATCTTTCATCGAGGAGGCTCCCCAAACCTCGGATATCGCTTTTATTTATTTTCAGTTAGATTTATGTATCTTATATATGTTTCTGTCATGCTCCGTATGTTGGAGTGTCTTTCAATTTTATAGGTTTTTTGAATATGTATAAACTATTGTATTATTTGAATTATCAAAAAAAAAAAACAGTGTTTTTTAGGGGCAAATTTTTGCCCTATGTGAAATTCGTTAATTGCTACATTTGCAAATAGGGAAGGCATAATTGTAATTTGATATTCAAAAATCACTATTTCGAAGTGCATATAGCTGATCAGAAATTTTATGTGGTAAAAATTACAACTCATGTAAATTATCATGTGATGAAATTATTTATTTTTTATACAATTAACATTAAGAATTCAATATTAGTTTGCTCTCTTATTTGAATGAGTATGAAAAAGTTGATATTGCAAGGTAATTATGTCCTCATTTTGTAATTGTGCAGATTATGAATTACTGAGTACTTCAATACTTGTTAATGCTATAGAAAGTTGGATAGCTTTTAGATATTCATTTTCAAGTGCATCAATTAAATGTGATTTGTAGGCAATAACAACCGTTGGTGGTTGAGAAATGAACAACAAGATATTATTAATCATTCTTTGTTCCGTATAAATAACAATCGAAAGATGGAAAGAACTGCTACAACAAAGGTTGCACTTAAATTTAAGTTGAACATTCTTCGAGTGTAAAGAATATGGAGGAAAAAGAAAGGGACAACTCCTGAAGAAATTCAGAATACGGGAACACGAAGATTATAAAAAATGGATGTAGATCTTGATCGTATTCTTCAAATTTCATTAAAACAAAGGACCACGTTGGAGTGTATTTATTGTCAATACTTTAAAAGTTAGCTATGCAATATTGTTAGACGTTTCAAGGGTGGGTTATTTCATCGCGACTCTAATGCCATCAAACCACATTGGAAATATGCAACTTCACTTATAATTTCTATCTATCCATGCTAGACCAAAGTACAATGCCTAACGAGCAATGCCTAACGAGCCTAAATTCAAAGGTATGTACAATTTTATTTACATTAACTATAAGTGATTTTACATGACCTGCAACGATGAGAAGTTTTACTTGCATCCACAAAAAGAAGAGCCCTTGCGCACTATCCAGAGTAAGAATTTCATTGGGAAGCTAATGTTCGTGGATGCGAAGGCTCGCCCATGATTTGAATATGAAGAAAATAAAGTCTTCTTTGGAAAAATTAGAATCTTCCCCTTTATAAAAATAGTACCTACCCAAAGAGGAAGCCGCGATCAAAAAGCAAGGACTATAGAGGTAAAACCAATTACCTTGGTTACTAGAGATATTGTGAGAGAATTTTTAATAAAAGAAGTCATACCAGATATAATGTGAAAGTGGTCATCATCAAACTAAAGGGACATTATATATATCTAACAAGACAATGCAAGAACTCATATTGATCCAAGTGACCAAGCATTTCTAGTTGATGCCTCTTCATGGGTTAAAACATTCAATTGGTATGTCACCCACCTAACGCACCCGATCTAAATATACTTGACCTTGGTTTCTTTAGTGAAATACAGTCATTGCAACAAAAATCTTGTGCACGGACACAGCCAGGATGAAAATCAAGGGGGCCAATTTTGGGGGGAAAAATTAGGGAGGGGAGCGAAATAAATAAAAATAGTTAAAAGTACCGAAAAATTGTTAAAAATGAAGCTAACAAGGCTTGAACCCATGACCTCCACCTTTTGAAGGAAGGAACTAACCAACTAAGCTACACTTACACTTGGTTTGTTTACATTTTTTGTTATATATCACAAAAATTCAAAAAAAAATCGCATATAAAATAAACGATATCGGAAAACCTAGGGGGGCGAGCGCCCCCTAGTCCCCCCTAGTTACGCCCCTGCACGGACATTTGAACAACTTATCCGGGCTATAAGCGTTTGAAGCATTTGAACAACTTATCCAGTCAAGGCAATTGTAGATGAAAGAGATCATCAAACATCATGGTTGCAATGAATACAAAATTTCCCACATTGGAAAAGGCCAACTTGAACGAGAGGGACATCTTTCACTCCAAATAGATATTGAACCTCACCTTGCCGAAGCGGCTATGACATTTCTAGGAGCACATTGATAATGTAAATTGAAGTTCGTAAAAGAACTCAGTATCACAGTAACACACAAGTTTTTATATGGATTCAGCCTAAGCTTACATCTTGTCCTAGAGTGTCACCTTTTATGACTCCTCCGTGTTTCACTATTGCTTGAGTATGAGTACAACAAAGAAACAAGTTTTCACCTAAGAATTCTTAGGAAGACAACCTATCACTAATGATAACTAAGTTTATACATACACCCTTTCTTTTAGCTCTATATTCTCGTATATAGTGTAAACAACAACTGATGCATCTCTATACATACTAAAACATATATATAGTGTATCCCCCAACGATAA
This sequence comes from Echium plantagineum, assembly GCA_003412495.2. Taxonomy (NCBI): domain Eukaryota; kingdom Viridiplantae; phylum Streptophyta; class Magnoliopsida; order Boraginales; family Boraginaceae; genus Echium; species Echium plantagineum. The sequence continues at coordinate 25,547,078 of CM016562.1, read as the reverse complement.
GTTGGCCTTCATTATCTTCTCGAGATGTCCCTAAAAAATTTTCTTCTCCGCAACCCAATCAGCAATCAACCAGTTGATTGTCCCTGATTCCATGCAATCCACTTATTGTCTCCAATGATAAGTTGGTCCTTGATACATCCTCTTGGCATCTCCAATCAATCCATCTGATTGATTCACCTTCATCAATGTAAATCTCTCCCTTGATCGACTAGCCGTTGGTGATTAATGAGGGATCAATCATAGATTCATTCACATTACTCACTTTCCATAATTTGATATCTTCTTGTCTCCTTGATGCTTGAACCATGTGTGATCTCATAAAGTTGGTTGATCCTACGGCTTGATCCTTAGCAAGTTTGTACCTACAAAACATGCTTACAGATAACTATATGGTTGAAACTTTTTGTAATCTGTTGATGATTTTAGCTAACTTTCTATTCATTTTGACTTCAGCTCACCTTGTGGAGAGGGACATCTGTTGATGGCATTTCTAGGAGCACAGTGAATTGTGAATGTTTTTTTCTAATTATGAATGTTCTGTTTCAATGATTGAGTTTAAATGATACTTGGAGATTTAGTTGTTTAAAATGATTGAGTTATACTTGGATAACTTTTAGATATTCATTTACAAGCTTCTGAACTACAAGATAACATATCATATCCTCTGTCTAAATGCATCTTCTTCATATTTTCGTTCACATAGCTATCTTCAATTACATAACTTCCGGTATCGTTATACTACAGAGTATTATAAATGTAAGTTGAAGTTCGTAACCAATCTCAGTATAAAGTAACAGATGATAAAACTACACACGAGTTCTTATACATGTTCAGTCAAACCTTACGTCTTGTCCTAGAGTGTCACCTTGTGTGACTCCTCCGTGTTTTACTATATAGCCGAGCTTCTGAGTATGAGTATAACAAAGCAACAATTCTTCACCTAAAAACTCTTAGGAAGACAACATATCACTAATAATGATAATGCTTATACACACATTCTTTCTTTTAGCTCTCTATTATTGTATATAGTGTAAACAACAATGCATCCCTATACATATTATAACATATATATATTGCATACCCCAACGGTAAGTTGGCCTTCCGAATCTTCTCGAGATCTCCCTTGCATTCAATAGAGACTCCAACCGTAAGCAGAGTCGTCTTCAGCTGCCTTAGAAACTTTCCTTGTTCGCAGCTCCAATCAGCAATCAATTTGATTGATTGTCCTTGACCCCATGCAATCCGTTGATTGCCTTCAATGATATGTTGGTCCTTGATGCACTTCATTGCATCCCCAATCAATACATCTGATTTATTTTCCTTCATCAATGTCGATCACTTCATTGATTGACTGGTCGTTTGGTGATTAATGAGGGATCAATCATAGATTGATCATCATTACTCACTTCCTTTCTTGAATAGCTCTTGTCTCTTAAAGCTTGAACCGTGTGTTGATCTCATTACATTGGTTAATCCTACGACTCGTTATTAATAAGTTTGTATCTACAAAACATGCTTACAATAAAACATTGATTAATACTCCCTTCAATAGCAGTACAAATGAAATTGTCACAAAGAAACGTACTACATGAACATTTACTTAATTTTTTTTGGATATAACATCTTAATCATCTATGCAATGAACATTTCCCTATTCAAATCGGAATCGATGGAATCAACATCTATCGGAAGCTTATTTAGATCAATCCTCCACTGAAATGCAACTTCGTATTTATGTTCATCATTTTGCTTGAAACCTAAACAGTATCCTCATTTCACTCATTCCCTCATTCGCTCTGTGACGTTTCGTTTCTAACTCTCTCGTTACCGTGAAATTCAGAGAAAACTTAAATCTTCTTCCCTCAGCCACCCTAAATGCTTTGAAATTATGTCATATATCGCATTGATGTCGATGTTTATTTGAAGGTGAAAACTTGTTTTTCGATTTATTTTGAACATTTGATGACGTTTCACTTTTGTTGACTTCATGAAAACTGCTTTGATTTGCCATGCATGTTCGTGTATGAGTTGATTAAAGGGTGTGTTGCCTTCGATTATGTTTTTATACGATTAATATTGGTGTATATGTAAGTTCGACTAATTTTGACTTATGTTGACTTGAATAAAATTGTTTTGATTTGTTATCCATGTTAGTTTGTGAGTTCATTTAGTTGTGTGTTGTCTTTGATTATGTTTTCTACTAATAATTATTCTAGATCTAGCGTCTGATTGATGTTGAATTTCGTTGACTTTATGAAAACTATTTCGATTTCCTATCCATGTTCGTTTATGAGTCGATTTAGTTATATTTTGCCTTCGATTATGTTTTTTTGCTATTAATTTGCTGTAGATCTAGGTTTGAGTAATGATGACTTCTGTTGACTTTCGTAAAACTGTTTTGATTTGATAACCATGTTTGTTTGGGGTAAATTAATGTTTATGTTGCCTTCGATTATATTTTTCTTCTAATAATGTGGTATAGAACTAGGGTTTGAACGATGTTTCCTTTTTGTTGACTTTCATGAAAACAATTCGAATAATAAGTAACAACAATCATTTTGATACTATCTAAGATGACGATGGACATTCTATCCATTCTCATCACCGTAGTTGCATCTGAATTAATATTCATTGCTAATGATAGGGTTATTAATTAAAAAAGGTCTCAATGAGGAAATACACAATTGAAGTGTTACTTTGTGCGGGGGTAGATAAAAGAAGCTTATATGATTAGAAATCTAAAAGAGGTAATTGGATTGTTTTAGTTATGTCATCAAACACTCTTTTTTATTTATTTTTATTCATTATCTTGTTTTGCTAGGAGACTGATGTCCTAGATGAAATTTGAAAATAAGTTTGAAATGAAAGATCATGTTGGTATTGAAATTTTAGTGCCAATAAAATAATGACAAACGGAATTAATTAATTCAATTTTATATTATGAAATTTATTAGTTATTAAAGCCATGTAAATATTTTCAATGTGTCATTATTACCAAATTGTATTTGTCACTGAAAAAATGATATATAAATTAATTAATTAAATCTCAAATTAAATATATTATGAGATTTATTAATTATTTATCTAAATCAAAAAATATCTCCATTATGACATATTATCAAAATTATAATTATCATTAAAATAAATGAGATAGAAATTATGTTGGATGAAAATCCAATATTTATCTTTAAATAAATAAATAAGACAAATACATTAGGTTTTCATGTCAAATGGTCCGTATTGTAAATGGGCTAAAACCTTTTGCCAACTCAAATGCCGATATAAGGAGGCATCTCATCATTTGAGGGAGGAGGAGAAAAGATGAGCACAAAAGCTCAAGAGGAAGATTGTGAGGGAATTCTTCAGACAACAAGAACTCCTTCAGCAATATTCAAAACTTCAAGCATTCAACGATCACGTACAAGAACAAGCTACGACGACCCTTGACTTATTCGAATCTTCAAATCTATAAGTATTCAATAATCTAGATCAAGAACAAGCTGCGAAGACCGGGACGAATGCTCTGCAAAGTAAGAGGTAGCAAGTGCTCCTCTTGATTTTGACATATAAATCACTATTTTACCCCTAGTCTAAAACATTACCATATTACATATGTTAGTTTGAATTATATAGTATAACAATATAGTCTGTATATTACATATGTTAGTTTGAATTATATTCCATCCGTTCTCTTTTACTTGTCTTTTTAGCCTCAATTTTTGTTTTTAAATACTTGTCTTTCTAGCATAATTAATTACAAATTTACATTTTCAATGTAATTTTTTATTACTTTTTACTATGAATTTATCAACCAACCAATTATATAGTTTCAATTGATTGTCATTTTATATTTCCACAATACTTTTTGGCTCTCTTTTACTTATTCTTAATATATGTGCAAATGGCTAGAACGACAAGTAAAAGAGAACGGAGGGAGTAGAGTATAACAACATAGTCTACTTTTTGTGTAAAATGCGAGATTTTGGTCCCTGATATGGCTAACCTGTACAAGGATGGAAAAAGAAGAAAACGGAATGATGGAGAGATGGCAAACAATCAATTTTTACGTTTAGAATTTTTTTTTATTGGTTCTACATTTTAACAATTGTGCTACCTCCTACATTACTTTTTGCGTCCGTCCCTGGCGAAGGCCCTTGACTAATTAGATACTTCAAATATACAAGTATTCAAGAATCGAACAAGCTGGGAAGGCCCTTGACTGATTGGAATCCTTAAATCTTCTATTCAACAATTAAGATCAAGTTCAAGAACACGCTATTAAAGCCCTTAAACTTCAAATTGTAGGAGAATCAAAGGAGTATTAGAGATTGTAACTCACATCGCATTCAATTCTATCATCAATAAAAAGATCATTTGCCACTACACGTTTTTCTAGTCTTTGATTTATTTTGAGGTAATTGCTGAAATGGTCTCAGTAAGTGGGTGTCCGTTGCACTTTGGTCCCTGTAAGTGGGACCGATGCGCAAATGGTCCCTGATAGTGTGTAACTGGTGCGGAAATGGTCCCTATTTTAACGGATCCGTTAGTTTTTAACTTTTTTGATATTTTTAAGGTCATTCTGGGGTGATTTTGATGATTTTGAAGAGTTTTGGGCATCCTGGGTCGTGTTGTAGTTTGAAACTTCAAACGGCTATAACTTTGTACTCGGGTGTCCGATTGGGATGAATTTTATACCGATTTCATGTATTTTTTCGAGACGAATCTAATGCCAGACAACCAAAGGTGGTCAGGGTCATTTTTTGCCCTCAAAAACCCTTTTTATGGATTAAAATGATATTTTTATGATTCACACTACATTTTTTAAATCTTCAAAAGATTTTATGATTCCCATCCAATATATAACATTGTTTTTTTTAAAGCATTATGATATTACTTTAGAAGCTTACTTTATCAAAATTAAGCATACAAAAGGTTAGTAGGATATAAGTAAGGTTAAAATAGATATCATTCCACAAAAACTTGTCATAATTGCTTAACTAAAGCAAAAAACAAATCCCTTTCTAGAATAGGATCTAAGAAGTAAGCACCAAAAACCCTTTTATGGCTTAAAATGATATTTTTATGATTCACACTACTTTTTTTAAAAATCTTTAAGAAAATTATGAGTTTCATCCAATAACATTGATTTTTTTACAATAGGATCTAAGAAGTAAGCATCAAAAGAAAAAACATAGTATTTTTAGTTAAAATTGTTGGAATATCCCGGGGTTGCAAGACACAATGAACTACGATAGTTCATATGTCTAGAAAACCCTAATTCGTTGATCGTTAGAACTTACACAATAGAACTAGCTCATACAAGTATATGTTTAAAAATAGTGTGAATATGCTACAACTAACATAATCAAAGAGTGTGGCTACAAAGATATACCTTTGAAGCGTGAGCGGAAGTGATATGATCTTCAAGTGCTTATCCCCACACCTTGCTCCTTGCTTTCTTCTTGAAGAAATTTCTATCACCAAGGTGATATGGAACTACTATGAAATAGTCCACACCAATACCTTAGATAGCAATAAGACACACTTGAACTAGTGTGTGTTATTGAGGAGTGTGTAGTCTAACTACTATAGCAAACTATAGAACAATTTCTATACTCTAACACTTAGAGTTTTGCTAGAGGGTTTGAAGATGAAGTGTGTGTGTTTGTTTTTGTTCTCTAACAAGAGTTGTGTGATACTTAGATTGATACTCTACCCATTCTATATCATCTTATGATATAGAATGGATGATGAAACACATTATACACTAAACAAACACATTAACCATCTATATGGTTAATGCCTCTTGGTCCATGGAAGATTCTCTTACAAGAGTTCTTCCCAAGACTTACAAAGCCTTCCCAAGGCATAAAGTAGCCACCAAGATGTCAACCATTCATGATGATGGAATTAATTAATCTTAATTAATTAATTAAATCATATCTTATTTAATTAATTCATTAATTAATTAAATCATTTCAATAAATGATAATATATATATATATCTCACATATATATATATATACATAAACCCCAAATGGTGTGTCCGGAACCAATTCCGGGCGCACCATCGGTTCGGTCGGGACACGATCTCGATCGAACCGAAATTCCTCAATATGGATCAAATCCCTTATTCACTTTCGGGTCACTACTCGAAAGTATCTTCGGTAATTGTTACGTGTGTGACCTCATAGCCCGAGTAACGAAGGCATCGGGATTCAACGTATAAGACCGTATACACGAATCCCGAAGATCATCGAGAGAGCCTAGTCTGCCATTCGATGACCCCCGGCATTATCTCGGGTGAGACTACTGATAGTTCAGATAACTATCGGTTGTTGAACTGTATATATAGATGATATAGTTCACGGGCACTAATTGAGGAAATTGACACATCAATTTCCAACACTCCCACTTGCCCTTGGACTATTACCAATGTCTTGGATGTACACTTGCATCCTTGTCACATGATTCCCTTTGTCCTCGGTTTTCGTCATAGGCTAAAGCAAGAAAGCGTGTCGCCAACTCCTATGACATAATTTCTCGGAACACGAGATAGTCTCACTCCCGTTCATAACGGGTGAATTCATAAGTAAGACTCACTCTCCGAGTGGCCAGAAAAACCTTCCCTGTATACCAGGGTGGACAAAAACCCTACCAATGCATCACTGATCATCTCACCACTACATTCACATAAGACCCAACGTACCCCATTACCACCAGTAACGGATGGGTCCGGAAGTAGTCAAAGCCTCATGCTCACGTAGCATGAGAATGATATGCATGTAGGTCTCAGAACCTCTATCATATGGCTCGTGTGAAATATAGGACACAAGATCTCTTCTATAATTTCACAACGGTCACTGTCCAGTACCATGTCAAGACTCTCTTGACAATGAACCCATGTAATGATTTGGACCATCCTTTTGACTTAAGAAACAAAGTCAAACGAATCATTACACACTAGTTTGGTTGTGTCCGTTCCCAAAACGCTGGGACACACCACTAGGGACAATGTAATCACCACAGTTCTTGTCTTGAAAAAGGGGTTTCTTAGCCAATACACTTATTGGCTCCTCTTCAAGAACTCGTGTTTACATGGGAATTAAAATATTTATCATACAACTATGATTAAATATTCAATTGTTTATTCAAGTGCTATAAAAGAATAGGCAATCAATAAACAAGAAGTAATACTTTTATTCAACAATAAGAGTTTTACAAAAGTATACTTCATACATATAAATCAAATAAACTGAAATAAAGCTCCCACTAAGACTAAGACCACTCGGACCTAAGTCTAAGTCCAATAGCTGAAGTATGGAACTCATGTTTGGTCTGAGGCAATGGTTTAGTCAAGGGATCAGCTGCGTTGTCGTCTGTATCTACTTTGGATACTTTGATGTCACCTCTCTGGAACATTTCACGGACGAGGTGATACTTCCCAAGGACATGCTTGGACTTATGATGAGCCCTGGGTTCCTTAGCCTGTGCTATGGCTCCAGTGTTATCACATAACAACTCAATTGGACCATCAGCGCTAGGAACTACCCCAAGCTCAGTCATAAACTTCTTAAGCCAACATGCCTCCTTGGCTGCTTCAGAAGTTGCAATGTACTCGGCCTCCGTAGTAGAATCTGCAACTGTGTCCTGCTTGGAACTCTTCCAACAGATGGCTCCACCGTTCAGGCAGAATACAAACCCGGTTTGAGAACGAAAATCGTCTCGATCGGTTTGGAAACTGACATCGGTGAAACCTTTTGCAATCAACTCCTCATCTCCGCCATATACCAGAAACATATCCTTAGTCCTTCTCAAGTACTTAAGGATAGATTTCACAGCGGTCCAATGGCTGTTGCCTGGATTCGCTTGATATCGGCTGGTCAGACTCAGAGCGTACGATACGTCTGGTCTAGTGCACAACATGGCATACATGATAGATCCTATGGCTGAAGCATACGGGACTCTACTCATGTTCTCCTTCTCAACGTCAGTGGTGGGGCACTGACTTTTGCCGAGAATTGTGCCAGTTGTCATAGGCAGTATTCCCTTTTTGGCATCGATCATATCGAATCGTCTCAGAACCTTATCAATATAAGTGTCCTGTCTCAGGCCAATCAACCTATTGGCTCGATCCCGATATATCTTGATTCCAAGGATATACTGCGCCTCTCCTAAGTCCTTCATCAAGAAACACTTACACAACCATCTCTTGACTGACTCAAGAAGTGGTTTGTTGTTTCCAATGATCAGTATGTCATCTACATACAGGACTATAAATGCAATGTGGCTCCCACTTACCTTCTTGTATACACAAGCATCCTCCTCATTCTGAATGAAGCCAAATTCTTTAATTGCTTCATTGAATCGGAGGTTCCAACTGCGAGAAGCTTGCTTGAGTCCATAAATGGATCTCTGAAGCTTACATACCTTCTTAGGTCCTTTTGGACATGTAAAGCCTGGAGGTTGTGTCATGTACACATCCTCCTCAAGCTTTCCATTAAGGAAAGCGGTCTTTACATCCATTTGCCATATATCATAGTCATAATATGCGGCAATGGCTAAGAGGATCCGAATAGACTTGAACGTGAGTACCGGTGAGTAGCTTTCATCATAGTCAATACCATGAATTTGTTTGAAACCCTTCGCCACTAGTCTAGCTTTGTAAACATGGACATTTCCATCTTTATCAAGCTTTTTCTTAAAGACCCACTTACACTCGATAGGTCTAGCACCTTCGGGTAAGTGAACCAATGTCCAGACATCATTCTAGTACACAGAGTCTATCTCGGATTTCATGGCTTCAAGCCATGACTCGCTATCTGGCCCTTTCATTGCGGCTCCATAAGTATAAGGCTCGTCGTCTTCTATCAAGAATGATTCCCCATACCATCTATCGGGAACATGACGAGTCCTACTGGATTTCCTAAGGGTCGGTACTTCTTCAGGAGTTTCATCTACCGTGGATCTAGGGTCCAAGATAGGATCCATCATGAATGGAGGATCTACTTCCTGAAGTGAGCCTGCCGAGTTCGTTAACTCGACTTGCTCATTTGATGAGACACTTGGGTTCAATAACCCATCTCTCTCATTCAATGAGTTTCTTGAGTTCGACAACTCAACTTGCTCATTAAACGTGTCGAATGAGTTCATTAACTCATTCGGCTCATCATCTTGAACTTCTTCAAGTTGTACCGTATTTCTGACATTTCCTGATAAGAACTCTTTCTCAAGGAAATGTGCTGTCCTAGCCACGAAAATCTTATTTTCTGGCTGAAGGTAGAAATAATACCCTTTGGTTTCCTTTGGATAACCAATGAAATGGCACAAGTCAGCCTTTGGGCCTAGCTTGTCTACGTTCAATTTCTTGACGTAGGCCAACAACCCCAAACCCTGAGGAAGCTAATCTTGGGACGTTTCCCAAACCACATCTCATATGGTACTTTCTCAGCTGACTTGGTTGGACAATTATTTAAGGTAAGTGCGGCAGTTTGCAACGCGTAACCCCAGAAGCTGACATGTAGGTCGGTTCGACTCATCATGGATCGCAAACTGTCTAACAGAGTGCGATTCCTCCTTTCGGACACACAATTATGCTGTGGTGTTCCGGCCGGTGTGAGTTGTGAAACAATTCCACAATCTCTAAGATGAGCGTCAAACTCGTGGCTCATATATTCGCCTCCTCGATCGGATCGAAGAGTCTTAATAGTCTTGCCGAGTTGATTCTCTACTTCATTTTGGAATTCTTTGAACTTTTCAAAGGCTTCACTCTTGTGCTTCATTAGATAGACATAGCCATAACGGCTAAAGTCATCCGTGAAGGTAATGAAGTAGGGAAAACCACCTCTTGCAGGAGTGTTCATTGGACCACATACATCGGTATGTATTATCCCCAATAAATCACTTGCCCTTTCACTCGTTCCAGTGAAAGGTGATTTGGTCATCTTGCCCAAAAGGCATGATTCGCATTGGTCATATGATTCAAAATCAAGTGACTCAATAATTCCACTTTCGTGGAGTTTCTTGATGCGATTTTCATTTATATGACCAAGTCTGCAATGCCATAGGTAGGTAGGATTCAAGTCGTTAGGCTTGTTCCTTTTAATATTTACGTTATATACCTCATGGTCCTCATCTAGTATGAAAAGACCATTTTGGTTTGAAGCTTTTGCATAAAGTAAACCATCACGATTAATAGAACATATATTCCTTTCCATAAGGATGGTAAAACCATCATTGTTCAAAACAGATATGGAAATAATATTTCTAGAAATCAAGGAATACAATATACATTATTTAAAACTAAGACCATCCCGGATGGTAATTTTAAATCTATCTTGCCCACGGCAACTGCAGCAACCTTTGCTCCATTGCCTACCCGCAAGTCCACCTCTCCCTTCCGAAGGGCTCTACTGTCATGTAGTACCTGCATATTTCGACAAATATGAGAACCACATCCTGAGTCAAGTACCCAAGTAGAGTTATTGGAGGTGATGAAAGCTTCAATAACGAATATACCTGTCGGAAGAGTCCCACTCTTCTTATCTTCGAGGTACTTCTTGCAGTTCCTCTTCCAGTGACCAGGTGTATTACAATAATGACACTGGTCAGTCCCCTTAGGACCTTTACCCGGAATTTTGGAAGTCTGGGCCTTGACTGTTCCAGTCTTGGCCTTTCCCTTCCATTTCCCCTTGCCTTTCTTAAAGGTCTTCTTGTTCTGAATCATCAGAACAGAGGGAGTAGGGGTAGAGCTCTTCCCACCCTTCAACGCAGTATCAGCCGTGCTGATCATGTTATACAACTCCGACAACGACTTATCGAAGTCATGCATGTTGAAGTTCATGACAAAGTTACCAAACTTGTCAGGAAGGGAACGGAGGATTATGTCAACAGCCAAATCCTTGGAAAACTGAGTTCCCAAAGACTCAAGTCTCTCGATGATCCCAATCATCTTGAGAACATGAGGACTGGCCTGTTGACCATTGGATAGTTTGCAATCCATGAGGGCACAAACAGCTTCGTACCGCTCATTTCTTGCCCGCTTCTGGAACATCTGTTCCAGTCTGCAGTACATGTCATATGCTGCCACATTTTCGAACTGAATCTGAAGATTCGGTTCCATGTTGGCCAGCATGAGACATTGGACATCCAATGCATCGTTCACGTGTACATCATATGCACCACGTTCTAGCTCATCGGCATCCTCATGGGGTGGAGGAGGAAGTTCTTCCTTAAGAACATATTCGACTCTCTCGTGCTTGAGAACGATTCTCAAGTTACGAGACCAGTCGTTGAAGTTATTGCCATTGAGTTTACACTTCTCAAGTGTAGATCGGAGTGAGTTTGAAGTTGATTTCTTAGCAGTTGCCATCTAAAACATGCGAGTATGAAACGACGTTCAGTTTAATTTATATGTAAAACATACGATACAAGTAAAGCATGCTTGAAACAATAATACGAGTACCAACAACCCCTCGAAGTGTACAAGTATACCAAGACCCCACGGACTTATGTATGAGCGGCACACGCAATCATCCTCATAGTCCAATCCATGGGTAAGTTCTACTAGACTATCATATATCAATCATCCAATGATTATATATGACTCTTGGCATCTATCACTAGTCGTTTTAAGACACTATAGACTTCCTTTGCCAAACGGGCCGGTTCGATGGGCTAACCTGTAGCCACGTTTTAAGCAACCTTAGTTCACCATAAAGGGATGGATTACATTTGCCGGTTCGATGGGCTAACCTGTAACGCATGTAATCCCATTGCCTCCTATTCCTATGAATTAAAGTGCCCATCTAGGGATGATCCACCCGAAACGTAGGAAAATTTGACAACTTTGAACTTAGGTTTGGCAAACACTTAATTATTACGTGGAGGGGTTTAGATTAAACATGTAATCCACATTTCATGCATATCACATAAGGTATACATATACTTCAAGAAAATATATGTAAGCACGAAACATGGCATGAATAATAAACACTTTAAAGGGACGTGATATGGCCTAAAAGACATTAAATAAAACTAGTCTAACTAGTTCTAAACTAAGTCCTTGGTCTCCGTCTTCTTGGACATCGCCATGCTCCAAGTCCATCTCTTCATGTCTTGTTACATAATCAACTTTCGCATTAAATGGCACATGCGCCGCGAAAAAGAAATAACAATACAATAATTTAAAACGACACATGCGTCGTATTTCAATATCAAGGACAGTACGCAGACTGTATTTCGAATAAATACTAGGCCATATCAAATCCCCATTCCATTCAGACTACAGTTTATATATGTATAACACATTATACATAAAACACATAAACATGCTAGGAATGGAATAAAACACACAAGCAACACACAACTCACACACATACTCACATTCAAATAATGTGAATCATAGTCATATATGCATATCATAACCTTTAGTTGTCCAACAACTAACATAGCCAATTATCGGAAGTTTTACCATAAGTTCAACATTTTGAACTAATAACCCAATTACATTCAAAGAGACTTAGCATAAGTTTTGTTGGAATATCCCGGGGTTGCAAGACACAATGAAATACAATAGTTCATATGTCATACAACCCTAATTCGTTGATCGTTAGAACTTACACAATGAAACTAGCTCATAGAAGTATATGTTTAAAGGTAGTGTGAATATGCTACAAATAACATATAAAAGAGTAGTGCTACAAAGTTATACCTTTGAAGCGTGAGCGGAAGCTTTGTAAATCTTTAAGCGCTTATCCCCACACCTTGCTCCTTTGCTTTCTCCTTGAAGAAATGTCTATCACCAAGGTGATATGAAACTACTATGAAATAGTCCACACCAATACCTTAGATAGCAATAAGACACACTTGGACTAGTGTGTGTTATTGAGGAGTATGTAGTCTTTACTACTATAGCAAAAATGTAGAACTAGTTCTACACTCTACACTTAGAGTTTTGCTAGAGGGTTGAGGTTGAAGATGAAGTGTGTTTGTTTGTGTTCTTGTGTTCTCTAGCAAGAGATATGCAAGACTTAGATTGATCTCTTCACATTCAATATCATCTTATGATATAGAATGGATGATGAAACATATTGCACACTAAACAAACACATTAACCATCCATATGGTTAATGCCTCTTGGTCCATGGAAGATGCTCTTACAAGAGTTCTTCCCAAGGGATACAAAGCCTTCCCAAGGCATAAAGTAGCCACCAAGATGTCAACTCCTCATAATGATGAGATTAGTTAATTAATCTTAATTAATTAATTAAATCATATCTTGTTTAATTAATTCATTAATTAATTAAATCATTTCAATAAATGATAATATATAAATATATATCTCACATATATATATATATACATAAACCCCAAATGGTGTGTCCGGAATCAATTCCGGGCGCACCATCGGTTCGGTCGGGACACGATCTCGATCGAACCGAAATTCCTCAATATGGATCAAATCCCTTATTCACTTTCGGGTCACTACTCGAAAGTATCTTCGGTAATTGTTATGTGTGTGACCTCATAGCCCGAGTAACGAAGGCATCGGGATTCAACGTATAAGACCGTATACACGAATCCCGAAGATCATCGAGAGAGCCTAGTCTGCCATTCGATGACCCCCGGCATTATCTCGGGTGAGACTACTGATAGTTCAGATAACTATCGGTTGTTGAACCGTATATATAGATGATATAGTTCACGGGCACTAATTGAGGAAATTGACACATCAATTTCCAACAAAAATACTCTAGGAAGGGATCATAAAAAGATAAAAGTAAGCATAGAGACTTCGAAATCACTATTGCTTAACTAAAGGGACTTGTTTTTGCTTTAGTTAAGCAATTATGACAAGATTTTGTAGAATGGTATCTATTTTAACCTTACTTTTATCCTACCAACTTTTTGTATGCTTAATTGTGATCAAGTAAGCTTCTAAAGTAATATCATAGTACTTAAAAAAACAATGTTATTAGATGGGAATCATAAAATCTTTTAAAGATTTAAAAAATTTAGTGGGAATCATAAGAATGTCATTTAAGCCATAAAAAGGTTATTGAGGGCAAAAAATGACCCAGACCACCTTTGCTTATCTGCCATTGGATTCATCTCGAAAAAATACATGAAACCGATATAAAATTCATCCCAATCGGACATCCGAGCGCAAAGTTATGGCCGTTTGAAGTTTCGACTACAAGACGACCCAGAATGCCCAAAATTCTTCAAAATTATAAAATTGCCCCAAAAATGAACTTAAAAATATCAAAAACGTTAAAAACTAATGGATCCTTTAAAATGGGGACCATTTCCGCACCCGTTACACACTATCAGGGACCATTTGCGCATCGGTCCCACTTACAGGGACCAAAGTGCTGTAGACACCCACTTACTGGGACCATTTCAGCAATTACCTCATTTATTTTCTTGGACTTTTAAAAATTTACCGTTACAATCCTGTTCCCGTTTCAAATGCTACTACTAATATTTTAAGTTGTTGTGTTTTATACTTTCATTCATTCTTCATATGTTTTTTTCTGTTTCTAATTATGCTTGATGATCTTGTAGTTGTTGTTCTTGATGAGAACGTTGTGGCTTCTAAGAAGCCAGTAGAAAATGCTGCAAAAAAATATTGCCAACAACAATAGCAAACAACCCAAAAGTTTATTATTTTGTGGGCATTTTGGATATTTTGTTGTAATAATTTGTAATGTTCCATTGCTTTTCAAAGTTTTTGACAACAACACAATTTTGTCTTCTTAGGAACCAAATGTTCCACAAAATCAAACCGAAGAGAGCCCGGGGTGTCTCTGTTATTGCCCTTCGAACCCGAACCGAATAGTAAAAATTAAAGCTCGGGGGGCAAATCAAGTAATCTTTTTTTTAGTCAAATGATGTCATACTGAAAGTAAATCGGAAATCTACACTACCACGAAGACCTGATCTGTTATACACACCCAAATAGTGGGTTACTGTAGCGTCAAATGACAATCCTGCCCCCTTATTTGGAAGTGTAATAGATGAGGAAATTAAATGGGGGACAAAATGGTCATTTCGTGCAATAGTAATCCATTATTTGGGTGTGTGTATAGTGAATCCTTGAACAGAGGCATTGGCTCTTATTAGGTGCCTTGCCAGGACTCGAACCAGAACCTTCAATTATGAAGGCTGGATCAATAACCATTAGGCCAAGGCTACGGGTTAGGAGATTAACTAATCAACCAACCATTCATCAAGCACGGTCCACGTTCTTGTTCCGTGTACGCAGACATTATAGTATAGTATAATTCATTGTATGCATTTACCGTTTTCGTGGAAGATTTCACACTTTTTTATTATTGATTGTTTCTCAATATTTATATGCCCAATTTGATTCTTCTCCCCTTCATGCATCTCTTTTTTTCTCCACATCTTCACAAATTCATAACCCATTTCTCATAATCCTCATTATGGAACAGGCTAATGGCAACAATGGTAAACACAATTTTCATATTTATTTAAATAAAATTGTGTAATTATCAATTTTGATGATTGTATGTATTAATTACACTAAAAGACTTTAACTTTGATTATTGAAATATCAAATGGACGATTTTTGTGAAAAGGGTGGAGTACATTTTTCAAGAAAAATATTTGAAGTGAATATTCTTTTGCTGCAGCTTTGATTTCCGTTTTTGGGTTTGTTCTTTTGGATTTGTTTTTATATTTTCTGGGATGTGATTGTGATTTGATAGTTTTACAGATTTATTATTAGTACGACTATTACAAATGGGTCTTCTAATTGGAATGACTCGAACTCGAGACCTCGTCATTGCTAGTAATACGTTGATCCATTTTGATCACCTAAGAAAACCCACTTTGGGCTATCAGTTTTTATTTCTTGATGTCCCATAATTGTGTTAGCAAAGTGATGACTATGTTTATTGTTATATGTTCTTGATTAAGTTGAAGTTGAAGCTCTCGATGGAAGTATATTTGTTGCTTCTGCATTTGCCTCGATTAACCTTAACTACGCTCACCTAGCTTTACCCCGAAACATTGATAGGAATATGATATGCCATATCAGTATTAAGAAAATGGTTATTAAGAGTTATGGCGATTTTCGAAGCTGAATTAATGGGTATTCTCAGTACTTAGAACATATTGACGCGTTCATATATAGTTTCTATATTTAAATTAATAAAATGATGATGTTTTTGTTTATCTGATATAACAAATCAAAGATTAGATTTTTGTTTTTAATTTTTTCTTCCAGTTGTACAGGACAGAGATCAAAAGTACTTGACAAGAGCAGTTGAAGAAGCTTATAAAGGGGTAGAATGTGGACATGGAGGGCCATTTGGCGCTGTTGTTGTCCGCGATGATGAAATTGTTGTGAGCTGTCACAACATGGTTTTGAATAATGCAGATCCTACAGCTCATGCAGAGGTTACAGCAATAAGAGAGGTTAGTTTGATCCTACTTTTTGCTTCCATTTTATGATTGTTTAGAAGTGGCTATAAACTGTAACTATTTTGTTGAGACTTTCGATATGCCATGAATTTTATAGTGTGGTGAATTATCTAAATATTTCATGTGATTTAATGAGGCTGGTTTCATCATTTTTTTTTAAACGAAAAGACAACATATATACAAACAAAACCGAAACCTAGGCAAGTCCCTTCCCATTTCTCCTTTGAACTTGTCGTCTGTTATGGCCCCGGCCTCTTTTGTTATGGTTTGGGGATGACTGGGAATGTTGAGCTTTGTGCTTAGGCCGGCGTATCTATCTGGTCCGTTTGCGTTCTTGTTTTTCTTGAAATTCTCTTCTTTGGGCCAAATCTGTGACTGTGTGTTGTCCTGATGATAGTCCAAGATGTCCACTTTGCTAGCCAAACAGGAAAGCTTATTGGAAATTCTTCCTGTAGGAGGGACTGATCGACTGGAAACGAAAACGTTAGTGGTCATGATATCATCCCATTTCAGCTGAATTTGTCCGGATCATAAGAAGTGGGATCAAAATTAATTGGTAAATCAGTGTGGAATTTTTGGTTTTGTGCGATACATGATTCCACTATCTCAGCCTTGTCGACTCCTTCTTGTGTGAATCGGATTTGAGCTACCTTATTAGGAAGAAGACGTCTTGCTCGAATACTTTTTTGCCTTGTTTCTTTCTCAAATTCATCACAGTATTTCAAATTGCCAAATTTGTTGAGCTTAACCTTACGCATAGCACAGCTGAAGTTTTGCCCCTTCTTTTTATCATGTAAATTTCCACAAGCATTCTGTGTTGAGTAAGGAATCTGTGACACTTCATTTCGGATTATTCTGCCCATGTAGGTGAACTGATGGTGTTACCAATAGAAGTCAAAATCAAAGCCCCATCGTTTTTAATCATGGATGCATTCTGCTCTGTAATATTGTCCGTAGTCATCGGAATCTGTTTAACTTCGTGTCCTGTTGGAGGTTGAATCTGGGTTCCTTGTTGAATGGCTTGAGCATCATGCCCTGTTGGAGGTTGAGTCTGACTTCTACACTGAGTATGACCCTTTTTTCTGTTTCGAATAACTGTAGTCCATCCCTCGTTTGATTCCTCAGCTGAACTGTTCAAACTTGAAATGCAAACCTGGTCTGTTATCTTTTCCAACTTTGCACCAGATTTATTTACTTCATCAAGTGCTTGGGATCCCTGTGCTAATCCCCTTTCATTCTTGCTGGTGGCATAAGCTTCTTCTTGCTGCTCAGAATTGACAGCCATGGCAGGCCTAGTGGAACAATGTTGTGCCCGCTTCTTCTTGGGATCCCACCTCTTTCTCGAATTGTCCACCCCCCCTGTTCAAATGATGCATCAAACACCTCGACCTTTCCTTCACCCAAGACCGGCTCTGCCAACTGAAGTTGCAGGCACGACTTCTCAACTGGAACCAAACAGTTAACTTGAGAAAGTTGCAGATTTTGCGACCTTGGTTCCTGCCACTTCAAAGTTAATTCCAAAATCTGCTGTGGATCAGAGTTTGCGTTTGTTGTGTTGCAAACAGAACTTGCTGATTCCCCTATTCGATTCCCATTCAGCTCGTAATCGGAAGACACCGCAAAACAATCACTCTGAACATCAACACCAGTCAGCACCCTTTTGATTCTGTTTTACACCGCCCGTTGCCACACCATTTTATGTTTATTATAAGTACCTTGCAACTGAGTCACTGCCATATGAGGAGCAATACACTCCGGCTTTGCTTTTTCAGAGTGTGGCAGACCAGACGAAACCAAAAGAGCATCACCCATACATTCTTTCTTTCTTTTGCGTAATAAAGAATTATGTCCAATATGTAAGCAATCCAAGCAGTAAAGAGGCACTACATCATAGAAAACTTGAGCCCACATTACTTCAATTGGAGTTCCTGTTTTCTCCTCCACAATACTTATCCATATAGAATCGATTAAAGGTTTGGAAACATCTAATTTAATACAGATTTTAGCAGAGTTCAAGCAAGACCGATTAACATTCCTTCGGCCAACTGGTTTCATCATTTACTGCCATGTCAAATGTTTTATTGTGATAAAGCTAGAGGTTTCCGAGTAGTGAGGTTCTTTGTTTGGGAATCCTGTAACGATCATTGTTCAGGTGATACTCTCCTATCCCTGATAATGCGAAATTCCAGTTTTAGGACGGACCAAGGGATATTGCCTCATTAGCATTAGGATGAGGGACTTCTAGTAACTATGAAAGCTAGTAGGTCGATAAAATATAATGCCTTCCTATATTTTTCGTTCTCTTCCATTCATGGTCAATCTGCTGTTTGGATCTTACACTTCATTATTGTAGTGTTGATAGAAGTATATCTTTATTATATGACCGTTTCATGAGAATAACATCCATATTTTCCCTTTTATTAGCTAATTGGTATGAGCCAGGTTCAGAGAACAAATTGTGAATTCACTTACATGATACACGTTTGTGTATTCTGCTCGGATATGTAAGCTTTCATTGAGTAATATCTGGTTTCATGTCATTAGGTTCTGTTATATTGTTACTCATCTGCTGTTTATCATCTGATTTGGTCTGTAACTGAACAACATAAATTATTGGTTTTATAAGCTCACTGGATTGACAATGCAATTTTTTTTTTTTGTCACTTCGACCTCGAAATTTGCTTCCCTCAGTTTTTGTCCAACATTAATAACAAATAGTGGTTCACTGTCTACTCAAAACCTCTTTGGTTATACTTATCATTAGTTTTCTTTGAATTCAATGAATTTTGATTCATCTTCAACTCTCATTTAACATTTATCAGCAATTCCTTTTGATGCCTTCCACAATTAATAATTGAACAAATATCAAATTTTTAAAACACAATAACCACTTTATATCTTCACTTTTTTTTTAATTAAATTATTGTTCGATAGTACAACTACATAAACAATGTAGAAAGGTTCTTAAAAGAAGAGTGATTTATCAGGCATATTTTTAATGAGAAACCATTGTCAACTTCACATAGAAACATATATGTATACTCATCTTGGGTGAGTGAGTTCCTTAATATCTGTCGTTCTTCTGATTGAAATATTTTTAATGAGAAACCATTGTCAACTTCACATAGCGTTCGTCTTTTTAATTCCAAATCTTCTTGCTCCGGTTTTCTTGTGAGAGAATAGTTGAATGATTTTATTTCATGCGAAACAGAAGAGTTTCAGATGTGCTATTGTTTTATCTATGTTGAAATCATATTTGACCTTCAAAACTTAGATAAAACATGTAGCATTGTTAAGAAGATGATTGCAGATATTGCAATTACAATATTTGTACATCTCACGAAGTGAAACGTTTATACTAACCTGCGATGCTGGTATCTCTACATGCATTAATATAAATCTGATTGTTGGACTTATTAGTTAGAGCTATTTTTGTTACAATTTTGTTCACCTGGAGCTGGGCTTAGATGAGTTGACTGTTACGTCAACCTTTTAGGTCTCGAGTCTCATGGTAAATTCTGTATGTTGTCTAAATTTTATATATCTTCTGTTTTATGCTAACATGACTAATTTTCAGGCTTGTAAGAAGCTCAATAAAATCGAGCTATCTGACTGTGAGATATATGCCTCTTGTGAACCATGCCCCATGTGCTTCGGGGCGATCCATCTATCTAGAATCAAGGTATGATAGATCAATTCTTCTCTTTTTATCCAGTTGATAATTCATGGCCTGACGAAGTTCTTGCTTACGACTTATGCAGAGGTTGGTTTATGGAGCCAAAGCTGAAGCAGCTATTGCGATTGGCTTCGATGATTTTATAGCAGATGCACTTAGAGGTACTGGATTCTATCAGAAGGCGAACTTGGAGATCAAACAAGCTGATGGTAACGGAGCGCTAATAGCCGAGCAAGTGTTCGAGAAAACCAAGGCCAAATTTCAAATATACTGAGAGAAGAACCTATTCCAAATTCAACATCATTTCACTTGTAATCCCGAAAATCCAATATGAAGACATTGTTCCTATTTTTCTGTAAAAAATTGTTTTGGATATAATATCGAAATCTTCAATTACATATGAATGAAGCTTTACCTTCGAATGATAAGATGTACCATTCATTGTCATATATCAAACAAGATAGATGGAGCTAATATTGGCCCTTTTTTCTTTTGCATTTTCCAACTATGTAGAGGCTATTTTTGGGCATTTTCCAACTCTTTCTCCTTGACTTGTTTAAATTCTGTCAACTCTTCATTAACCACTTTTAAGGTTGCTCTCTTACCTTTCTTTTTAATCTTTTTCTTACCCTCATATCTTCCCATATGACGAGCGTGATCTCTTAGATCCACTGCTACCAGATCCAGTATCTCGTATGTGGCTTCCATAACGTGGTTGATCTCGGATAATCTGCCACTCGGACATCAAAGTAAAATTGTCATTATTACCACTTTTATATAATTCATGAGCTATTGACAAAAATCCTTTTCTTAAACCCTAACTAGCGCCCCTTTCTCTCCCCATCTCTCTACCTCCGTCCATCCTTTGCATCTCCGAGACCAGAGTCACCACTTGATGGATGACTCGATAAGTAAAAAAAATAATTTTAACGAAATAAAAGAGAAAAAAATAGAGTAATAAACCATACTGAGTTAAAATGTAATAAAAATGGTTCCATCGGGGTGTCCACCAACAACTCCACATAAGCCACAAAATGAGTACAACATGAACATCTGATAAACCCACACAGGGGTAAAGTAGTCAAAATGACACGACGGAAGTGGAATGACTCTAAATAAAAACACACGACTGAGGGAGATCCTAATGCCACCATCGCCACTACCGAATGAGGGCCAACACACACTGCCACGCCACTAACCTGCTAAAGAATAGGTCCCCGAAGGGGTCAGCACGACGGCTGGTGAATACTTCTCACGTGTGGCTACCACCCCACATATGTGATGCGAAAGCAAGTGATAATAATATACGCGGAATAATAATGCTCAAGACACAAGTAAATGATCTCACAATGATAAACAATATAACCACACAAATGCAATACTAAATGCACTGGATCCGGACTTTCGCACTGTACAATACTCTACCTAGCTCAACCTGCAAGGAGTCCAACCGATATTATCATCACATACATCATCAACCACACATCATACCATCAAACAACCCCTGTACACCATACATAGGCCCATCACAATCATGGCGTCCCATCAACCCTATGTTGTCGGATCAGGACAACGCACACAAAACATATCATCATCAACGACCGTCGGGTCCACACTAATAAGCCCTACTCATGCTCAATGCTCAACATGCTATCATATACAAACGATAATTATCATCACTACCACACAACACATATACGAGAAGATAAAAACACGTGAGTAAGAACTCACCTCAAGCAACCAGCAACGCAGTAGTATCCAAGTCTCGAACTGAAAGCGCTCACACAATAGGACCTCTATAATACATACTCTAGGTCAAATACTACTCCAAATATACCCCGTCCCACTCGTAATAGTTACATCATGAATTATTATACATATTAATAGTCTTTTAGCTCAATTTGCAAAAAATAACAATTTTGCCCTTGGGCGGAAAATGACCATTTTGCCACTGGCCCTACATGGTCAACCCCGATATATTATGCTTCATTTAGTAGTTTAAATTAGTTGTACATCTCATACACATTATTATATTATATCTTAACGGTGCAGTTATCAACACTTAAAGCACCAATGAACTGGTCAATGGTCAATTCCTAGTCCAAGTCAACTATGGTCAACCCTAGGTCAACTTCCATAAATGTGCCAATTCTATTCCTATATCAAGTCAAATCCAATCCTTATCTTATTCTAAGATAAAACCCCTACTTCTAGTGAAATTACGCTTTTACCCCTCAATTATACTTAATTACAATTCTAATCCAAATTATATCACATAACTATTAATTTAACTCTTATAAATTATAATTTACCTATTCTAAACCCTTATATAATTCATTCTAGCACCTAAAGTTGACATCTTATATCTATTTTATATCTTTTCACTTAAGCCCCTAAACTTATCCATAATTCCATTTCAAGCCCAATTCTTATGTACTAACTCCATATTCATACCAATATCAAATCATTTCTCCTTATCAAGTCTAAATCAAGTTCTTAATCCATTCTACTCCTTCCTTGTGTCTAACCTTACTACTTTCGACATTTGATCGTCTATACCTTTTATTTCGACCGAAATCATTATAGTTCAAGCTTATTCATTTAATCTCAACTTGAACACTCATATATCCTCCTCCTCATCATCTTAAGGTCGTGATACTAATGTTCATAATATTCAACACCCTTAAATCCTCCAATTATCGCATTTTAGCCCAATTTTCACATAAAATCACAACAAGTTCACCCATACATCTAAGCCCTAAGCATCATTGATCAAGCAACCCCTAAGCACTATTACTCCTCAAAATCATAGGCTATAACACTGTAAAAGCGATGTTTTAATAGTTCGTACACCTTATAACATCACCTAATTAACATGTTTATATATCAATCTTACTCAAAATAACCGACAATTCTTCGATAGTCCCCAAAATCAACAATTGTCGACCATATGATCCCTCACTAAGATTCGAATATCCACCCTTATGAGCAACATGGTGTATATCACTTAGGAGCAGCCTAATTGAGGTGGTAATTATGTAATAAAACATGAGTTATCAATTAGCATGCTATTTTCATTCTCCTCACAATCGGCCAACACTAAAGTTCATGGTTCATTCAATCACCAAGCATAATTTAATAATTCTAGCACATTTATAATCTGTTTAACATGTGCATTAACATCCTATGGTGATGAACAATAATAAAAATCGCCCCATTCAATACTATCCAATTAATCACATGAAATCATAACTAATACTCCCTCCGTCCCTAAAAGATTGTCACATTTTGACTTTTGGTGATCAAGAAAACACGATTTAAAACATAATAACTATCTATTATTCTACATGCGATAAGATTATAAAAAGTTAATATTTCGAAAATATATATTGAGACGAATCTAACAAGGTCCACAAGACTATATTATTTCTTATCGTTTAATGGGAATTCATGATCAAATCTTGTAATGTTTGACTAACAAAAGTCAAAATGTGACAATCTTTTAGGGACGGAGGGAGTAGCTTCGAACAAAACTTAAATTGCTTAACTCTATACTTCACAATCTGTCGGTGAAGCCTAGTGCGTAAACAAAACGTGAATTTGATCGAAGATATTAGAAGAATTGGACCTAGTGATAAGGAAGGTGGCGTCTTCCATCAATTTGTTGTTCTTGAAGGCTGATCCGCTGCTAGGGTGGGGAGGGTTTGTGTTTTTGTTTCATTATTATCTCATGTGAGTTTATATATATATATATATATAGACAAGGCCAACTCGATAATGGTTAAATAAAACACTCCATTCAAGCTCCTAACAAGCCCCGAACAATTATAAGCGGCTTATAGGTAAACGTAATAAATGATAAAGCTGTTATCATAAGATTGTGTTAGAGAAGATCAGTTTACTGTCACCATAGTTCAAAATTTCTTTTTCGAACACAGTTTCGAAATTATAAAATTAAGAATTATTTCGAAAACATTATAGAAACATTATTTAAGAAATAATGTAAGAAACTAAAAAAATCAAAATTAGTTATATATGTTAAAAGAATTTGAATAAACATAAACAATATATATAAGTATAAACTAAACTAAAAATAAAATAAAATATTTTGAAATCAATGTTTTATATGTTAACAAATAATTAAAATTTTATTAAGAATATTTACATCACTTAATAGTATTTGTAAAAATATCTAAAAATTAAATCTGAAAAATTAATAGACAATTGTAATTATCTAACATATTAAAAGTATGAGTTATATGTTACATATATGTATATTGCCAAGAAGTTATGAATTAATCATATTAAATCAATATATAAGCTCATTTTACACAAATTTCTTTAGTTCCTATATTTTTCAAGAAAAAACTTAAACTTATTCTGCGAAAAAAATTAATTTCGGAATACAAACATTTCGTTTTCATAATTTCAAAAATTAAAACTTTTTGGATGATTCATAGGAAACTTTTAGAAATTTTGACTTTTATCTCTCTTCTCCAAAGATCGGCACATCCATGCTTTCAACTCTTACCGCGGCTCTCCGAGCCTCAATTTTTTGAGTTTCAAAACTTTTAACTCATCTTATGTTTGTGATATTATGGACTAATTTAATTAATTTAAAATATCATAATTAAAATAAAACATGTTCCATTATCACTCCTAACAATTTTAACCTTAGTATTAAACTGACGATCAACTAAGGCCAAAAAACGCATAAACAGACGGAAGACATCAGTTTTATCAACCATCAAAAATATCCAAACAGCGCGAGAAAAATCATCAACAATAGTTAAGAAGAAACGCGCTCCACATGTAGACGGAGTTTTATAAGGACCCCACACATCACAATGAATCAAACCAAACGGACAAGAAATTTTATTATCACTTAAGGGAAACGAGTCACGAGTTTGTTTAGCTCGACAACAAACATCACAAGTACGATCTAGAAGTTTTGTAAAATAAAAAACAAAAGGTAAAGCAGACACAATCTTTCCAGAAGGATGACCCAATCGACGATGCCACAATCCAAAGTCCTGTTTGTCATCCACTTTATTCGCCGTTACTTCAAGACCCCCCCCCGAAGTAGTAGAGACCACCCCCATAGCTGCTGCTATACATTCCAGCATGAAGCAACATAACATACAGCAACTCCGTGAACGCGAGCACGATCACCTAGTCCAATCGTCATCTTCGAATGTCGGTTCTGAATAATACAACCAGATTTCGCACAGTGTATAACACAGTCAGTATCATTAGCAAGATGTGTAACGGACAACAGATTACAATGTAACTGAGGGATATAATAAACAGCCTGCAAAATCAAAGAAGCAGATAATCTAACCGTGCCACATGTCACAGACGAAACTTTACTACCATCGGGAAGAGTAACCACACAAGCAGGCATATCACGAATATTGGGTTAATAAGGACAAATTGCCGGTAACATGATTCGAGGCACCCGAGTCGATAACCCAAACATTAGATAAATGCTCACCTGTTAAAGTATCATCAGTCTGTGACCATTTGAAGCACCCAAAATAGATATGATCTGCTGCAACTGGACTGGACTCACTCCGGGAAGGGAGTTGAACGCACCAGGCTGGCCTGACACGCCTGGAGTTGGGTTGGACAGCAGCCCATTACCTGTGTGAGGCATCTGGAACTGGACTGGAAGTCCACTAGAGGCATGCGGCTGGTACTGTAATGGGCCACTGGTTTGGGCGCTTGGAGATGGGCTGGACAGGCTACAGCCTACGCATGGGCGTTTTTGGGACGAGCTGCACCAGCTGGTGCACCCAACACCCCGCCGAAGCACGTAGTCTCGTCATGACCACTCCTATGGCAGTGTGCACAAGTAATATTAGGAATAAATTGAGACTTAGATTCCGGAGTACCTTTGGATGGAGTATTGATGGCAAAAGTCATAACATCATCTGAAGGGGTGCGTGTGTTGTCTCTTTTAAGTAGTTGTTCCTCCTGATTCATCGTTTTCAAAGCCCAATCTAGAGTTGGAGTAGGGTCTTGTGCCAAGAGTTGAGAACGAAGACGACCAAAACGTTCACGATTAATGCCATAAAGAAAATTATGAAATTTGTCGCCATCAATCTTGGCCTGAAATTGCGCACTTTGTCTACACACACGCAAGTACATGATCAGACGCCGCCAATTCATCCCACACTTTTTCCATTTTCCCAAAATATTCAGCTACAGTCATAGTCGAGCTTTGGTTACACTCAGCCAAAACGTGTTTCAGTTCTTGTTTTCTTTGTCCATTAGTCATAGTATAGCGCCGTTGGAGGAGATCCCAGAGTGGTTTTGCTTCTTCAAAATAAGGAATGGACTTCTTTTGATTGGGATCAATCGTGTTCATAATCCACTGAACTAATGTCGATTGAATAGCGTCCCAATCACCAAGAAAACCAGGATTCGAAGGTTTTACATGAGTACCGTCAGGAAAACCAAATTTTCGTTTCCCTCGTAATGAAAGACGAAGAGATCGGGACCATTCGTCATAGTTAGAACCATCTAACTTAACCGTGCTGATGATGTTGCCAGGATTGTCATTAGCACTCAAATAATAGGGGGAGGAAGGATCAATTCGGTGATAAATCACATCTGCAGCAGGGTCAACCATTGTTGGAGTCGGGTTCGAGTTCGGGGTTTTGGTATGGTCATCAACGTGACTAGTTTCGGAGGTAGTATCGGGATTGGTGTGGGTCATGGTGATAGGCGAGAAGCAAGGGGAGAATATCAATTGGTCGAGAAAAAAGAGAGAAGAAAGTCAGCTATCTTGGAGAAGAAGAAAATCGATCGATAGTATTTTATTGGCTCTGAAATACCATATTGATCAATAAACTTTTCTCTGTCTTGAATTGATAAAATGTGTACATATATATAATGTTTACAAGTGACCTAAAGGGCTTTACAAGTGACCTAATGGGCTATGGGCCACACAAAAGAATATTCTGGAATACCCTAACGATATACAATATTAACAAATATTAACACATATACGCCTGTTTACACTCATGTATACTTTGATATGCAGGAAATGGCGAAGTCAATTAAAGTAGAAAATCGGGTAAATTTGAAATGCTTAGGTGAACTGAAGAAGCACCTTTCACAAGCCAATTTCGATAGAATGCTTTTAGAGTGTAAATTGATTGACTTGTTATATAAGATTGAAGGGTTTCCGATTCATACCCAATTGTTGGAGTGGTTGATTGATTGTAATTGCCTTCCTGAAAAACGATATATGAAATTCAATATAATTTTGGGCATGTAGAGTTTGCCTTGATGACCAGGTTGAATTTGAACACAAACCAAGTCTTGATCATCCGAAAGGACTCCATTGTATGCTTTTTTAGGGGATTGTAAACTTTTGGTGCAGTTGCGTGCAAAACTTGATGAGGCTTCCCCAAATGATAAGGATAGTGATATCACCCGCAAGTTGGTGGTCCTTATCATAGTTCACCAATTGATTTTTGTGAAAGACGAGTATAAGAATAATATATATATGAAGGCCATATGTTTGGTGGATGATCCTGATTTATTCAACATGTATCCGTGGGGAAGGATTATTTATGATGCCATTATAAAAGAGTGGTGTGATTCTTTTTTAGGATTGTTAGGAAAAAAACCCAAAGGAGCATTTATTGACTATGAGGATTAACATATTCCCTTTCGCGATTAAAGGATGGATCCTTGAGTGTTTGACACCGGAGTTTTCTAGTCTACTGGTTGAAAGACTTCCTGGAAATACATATCCAAGAATTCTTCGGTGGACATCGATGGAGGATGTGGATATGACATTAGCAAAGCAAACATTTTTTTTGCTGACCAAGTAAGCTTTCTAAACTCGTCGTTTTCATGTTTATATTTGTAATTATGAAAAAGTTTGCACCACGTTATGATCTAATTGAACATATTCTTTTTTTCAAGTACCTTTCATAAGAATGACACCTGAAGATGAGGAGCTCGGAAAGGATTACTATAAAAAAGATATAACATATTTGAGTTACAATCATGTCCTTCCCATTCCAGTGATGCCACCCAAGACGAAGCGACGCAAGACGACTCCTAATGATGATGAGGATGTGCCTGGGTTTTTGGCAATAAGTTTAGCCATGAATTAGTTAGGGAGTAAGATGAAAACCGGTTTAAAGATGTTGGGAGATAGGACTGGAGTTTTAGATGAGAAGGTTTCTAAGTTGGAGTGGGAAATGTCCAGGCAGATTGAAAGGAAGTATGTTTCACGGATAAAGAAAATGATTGCCTATGATTTAAAATTAGTGAAATATGAAATGATGAAAAAAGTTCATGCTGAACTTTTTTTGAAGCCCCCTTCTCCTCTTAAGCATGTTGAAGTGCTTTAGGTTGAATTTAGTGATGAAGGTGTTGATGGGACAACTGAAGAGAATGTTAGTGATATTAAGGAGATTGTATTGAATAAAGCAGGACGTCCAGTTAGAGCGAAGGAGCATGTCATTAAAGCCCCTTACACGGAGAAATACAAAAGAAGGAAAGGGACAACAAACGCAGTGATGAAAAACGTCGATATTAAGCAGTGGGTTGATGATCCCCTACCTTCTCCATACGATCCTCCTAATGGTTTTGCGTACAACCCAAGCAAGTGAAATGTCTTAAATTCGTGAATTAATGCAAATGTTGGTAGACAAAATGTTGTTGGTCTTCAACCGTTTGTCGATATAGTGGCGGTCGTTCCTTGCAAGGGGAAGGGGGGAGTTGCAAATTATTGGGGAAAATTATTTTCAAGCCCTTAAAGCCCCATGAGCCTACTAATAAAATTAATTTTTTTTATAAATATTTTGTATAATAACTATCAATAAATATTTTTAAATTTACCTTAGTTTTTAGAAAATGGCTTTTCCAAAATTATATATTATTTTATATTTAAAATTAAACTTAGTTAACATGAATATTAATACTAGACATAAATATTATATTTTTATATTAATATAAAATTATATACTAGACATATAAGCATTACCTTGGCGCCATTAATTCCCCCCACCCCACCCCACCCCACCCCACCCTCCCCACCTGTATTTCTTCCCCACCTCTCTTTTCGTCTGCTTTCACCATTTTCCAAAAATATTACATATATCAAGGAATTATATTTTCTTGATAATAAGAAATCTGAAGAACCAAAACCCATTTTGTATTTTTCATTGTTTTCTCCTTCATTTGGAGAAACATTTTAATTTGGTGGAATTTCAATCGAAGGCTACTTTTTTGTGCTCTTTTAGGCTTTTCAGTTATTGTGATGGATTACTCACATAACCGTCCCACACATAATACGGTAACCAAAAAATTCTAAACAAAATTCTGGGCACTTTTAAAAATTGTGTCTTTTCTTGTTAATGAGAATTGATAGTAAATTATATTATTCATTTGTAATGTTTGTTAATGGTTTCTTGTTTATTCAACCTATGATTTATTGGTAATAATTGTTTGTGTCAAAATATGATTTTTCGTGATGCATGGGTTGTTTGTGTGAACGTGTGATTTATTCTTGAGGTCCTGTACTCATATGTTGATACATATGGTTTATTCATAGCGAGTGCATATATTTTCAAGGCACGGTTTGTAAAAATCATGAGAAGTGGCTGCACATACAAAATGCGCATTCAGTGTTTTTTGTCAATAAAAAGTGTCCTGATACATTACGTGCATTAGCTAAAATATTCGACGTGATTTATTCGTGTTTTTGCTTTGACATCCGAGCATGTATGTTGTACATTTTGTCTTGGAAATAGACTTGGCTATGTTTGTGTTAATGTCTTATATATATATTTATTTGAAATGTATTTAAGAACTTTTTTTTTTGTTAATGTGAGATGTTACTCTCCTAGTCACAAATATGTTTTTTAGTTTTATATTTTGTTAGTTGAACTCAAATATTTGTGGAAAAAAAAATATTGTGAATATGAGAATAATATCATATCTGGTAAAAGATATCTCAAACTATAGTGTGTCAATTGATAGTTTTATGTTTGATGTTTGAAACTAACTTACCGACTAGCTATTGATGTTTTTAGCGGTTAAATTGAACCACAAACCGGCAGTGTCCGAAAGCTTGTGACATTAATGGTTATTAATTTGAATAGATTCAGTTATATGCAAGACGAAATTTATCTACTTTGGGTGTATTTTGTTGTTTGTGTGAGAAGGTGTTGTTCTTTTGACTAAGCACTTATTAAAACTTCATCGAAGATAGGTTCGCCGAAGTTTTTGGCCTGTTGCAGTATAAATTAATGTAATTAAAACATCTTACATGATTTGTGCGTGAGAATGATAAAATTGACTTGATTAATATGAATTTGTTATGTAGCGAAGAATACTTATCAAGGAATATGTAAGTATATATAACTGATTCCTAAACTAAGCAGATCAGATGCCAAATGTTTAAGTCCAAAGGAAAGGGGCGTTATCTGTTTCGGGTTTTTCAAGCATGGCAAGATTGTTGTGTTTATCATTAGAGTTGTAAGGTTAACTGTTCTAAGATTTTTCTTACTACTTTCGGGTATCTAATAGCTTAATGCAACTGTTTAATAAAAATGTGCGCGATTGAGGTTGTATTTGTAATGCCTGTGTTATAGTGTTGAATTCAATACATTTTTTCATTGAATAGGCCAACGCGCTTCCTCCTGAGTACTTTGTGTCGCGGAAGCATAAAAGTGAGGAAGACAATCGTTCTCTAAAAAAGAGAAGAGGCATTCGGAGATGGCTGTGCTTCGCATGTCAAGCTGAAGAACACAATCATAGTCATGAAAATGATGAGCTTATCACGAGCCCAAAATATAATACTGATGGTAAACTTTTTGATTCTCCTGTTGTAGCACTACAATCAAGATTTGTTCCTCCAGAAATTTCGACTTAAAAACCTTTTGTGGGAGTAGCATTGCAGACAAAGGGTCAAAGAAAGGAGATATCACTCTTTTGCTTAACTCATAGTATATTATCATCTAGCGCCTCAATAAACCAAAATTATATTTACGTCGAAATAATACCAACGGAATAAAATAACTTGAGACCCAGAATAGTGGTGTTTAATTCCTGATGGCTTTCCACTTTGGTCTTTTACCTCTTTATACACTGTTAATGCATATTAAACAATCAATACAAATGAACATTTTAAACTCATTAATTAAGGTTGTTTGATTACTATGATTTTGTTGCATCAGCTCGTCGCAAAAAGCCTCCAGTCATGACTAAGTCAGCACCACCGATTGAGGTTCCCATATTATCTCTGGATGAACTAAAGGAGAAAACAGACAACTTCGGATCGAAGGCATTAATTGGTGATGGGTCACATGGTAGAGTTTATTTTGCAACCTTAGATAATGGGAAATCTGTTGCCTTGAAGAAGCTTGATGTATCATTTGAACCAGAGTCCAATTCCGAATTTTTGTGTCAGGTATGATGTGGTCTTGTTATACTTCCTCAAGAATACTTCTGTCGTTCCTAATGGAGTTGTTTGTTATCATACTTACTAATCAAGTCCATTAAACTTAAGGTCTCTATGGTTTCAAGATTAAAGCATGAAAATTTTGCGGCATTGCTTGGTTACCGTGTTGAAGGTAATCTTCGTATATTGGCATATGAGTTTGCAAGCAAGGGGTCTCTCCATGATATTTTACACGGTAAGATATTTAAGAAATGGTATTTGTTTAGTGGTTAATCACAGAAAACTATCGATATGCAGATTTAATTATTTAACTATTTTGTTCATGGACTTACAGGGAAGAAGGGGGTACAAGGGGCACAACCTGGTCCTACACTTGACTGGATGACTCGTGTTCGAATTGCTGTGGACGCAGCGAGGGGACTGGAGTATTTGCACGAGAAGGCTCAACCTTCAATAATACACAGAGACATAAGGTCTAGCAATGTGCTTCTATTTGAAGACTTCACAGCTAAAATTGGAGACTTTAATATTTCCAATCAAGCTCCAGATATGGCTGCTCGACTCCATTCTACTCGTGTGCTGGGAACATTTGGTTATCATGCACCAGAGTAATGCCTCATAACTTCCTTTTTAAATTCCAGATATGGTGTATATAATATGTGCCCTTTAACTGATTTATGACCAAAATGGGAAGCTCGTAACCACTTCGTTATTGAACTTCATAAAACATACTACGGGTGCCAGTGTGCCACATGATTTCTTAGTGTAACCTCTGTCCGATATGGTTTAGTTGTTCATGGTAAAGCTTTGTCTCAACCTGGAAGCCAGGCCTCGATGCTCCGAAATTCTCTAATGCACCAAATGGTTTGTAGAATATAGGCCAGACCATTTTGCCAAGATATATAATTTTTGTTTGGTTTGTAGAATAATCTTGACCTCCAAATGGTGCCTGCATAACTATAGACACTTAATTTCCACGCAGCAACTTTCTCAAATCAGTTTGTTGTTTTTTACTTTTAATATGGCCATTACTTTCTTGAATAGGTATGCGATGACAGGTCAGTTAACTCTCAAAAGTGATGTATATAGTTTTGGGGTTGTCTTGCTTGAACTTTTGACTGGTAGGAAGCCTGTCGATCATACCATGCCTCGTGGACAGCAGAGCCTCGTCACTTGGGTATGTCTCCCGATCTCCACAACCATCTGTTGGGCCAAATTTTTCACTTTCATCATCTGTGTAATGCTTGTTGATACATGTTTAATTTATCTACTATAGGCCACACCAAGGCTTAGCGAGGACAAAGTTAAACAATGTGTCGATCCAAAACTAAATGGAGAATATCCTCCAAAAGCCGTCGCCAAGGTTTGCCTGCAATCCCTCTACTCTAGAAAATTATTACGAGAAAAGAAGCAATAACTAACATTGCCACATCAGTTTTGACTCTAGCCACATTATATACAACGTTTCGTGCAAACTACACAGCTTTTTGTTATGAGTTTTTCATGAAACGGTGTACATTGTGACTGAAGTTATTTTAAGATGTGACAATATTGGTGCCCAGGAAAGAAATACTTCAGGAAACGAGCTAATTTATGATGTTTTATGGCCTATCCAGCTTGCAGCAGTGGCGGCTTTATGCGTACAGTATGAGGCAGAGTTCCGTCCTAATATGACTATTGTGGTTAAGGCTCTGCAGCCTTTATTGAGGTCCGCTGCTCCTGCTCCTGCTCGGGTTCGTGCTGATGCACCTTCTCGGGTGATATAAACATAATAGCAAATTCTGCACAGTTTGGATTGCACAAGAAATAGTTAAAAATTTCAGCATAAGGTGCAATTTTTCTTGGCTGTTCTGAATCAAGATGATGCAAAAGTTGAGTGGTGAGTATAATTCGTCCAAAATTATATGTAAAAAGAAAATATTTGCCAAAATAATTGATTGTATATAATTCATTCATTCATACATACAAGATCATCAATTTTTAAATTTTTTGACATTTTAAGTGTTAAGCCTAAATAATATAGTATACGAGTAGTTAAATGTACGTTTGATCACACATGTTCCTCATCATGTCATCATTCGATGCAGGGGCGGACCTACTGTATAAGACGGGTATTCACATGAATAGTCTACATAAAAATAAATAGCTCAAATGGTTAAGTTCTTGTTTAGTTTATAGAAGTTCTCAAGTTCAAATATGCTCAAGAACATTTATGTTTTGTTTTTGTTTATTCTTCTTCTCTCTCAAATAAATACCCATATTGATTTTTTCTACATTAGATGGTGAAATGAAATCCCCATATTAAATTTCTAGGTCCGCCCTTGATTCGATAACACATGTTTCATCATGCGGTCACACATGTTTGAGTATGTTATATTCGCTCACACATGTTATACAAGGTATTCCATTTGCTCATTCCGTCGCAATAAATGTTAAGTTTGACTTTTTAAGGTAAATTAACACAGATAAAATTATCGAAACATTTTTGAAATAATTTTTCAATTGGTATGCAGGCTTGTCTTGAGTGAACTAGAGACTTTAAACTCGAAAGGTATGGATTTGCGATCCTCGAGGGGGGAAACGAAAATTGCTTAGTTCTCAACCAAAATGTACGTTAGGATGGTGGAAAGATTAGAATTGAAAAAATATCTTAAAAATATATTTGGACAATTTTATCATACTCGATATGTTCTAGAAAGTTTAACTTAAAAGTCCGTTATGACGGAATGATTATATGAGATGTTTTGTGAAACATTTGTCATCACATGGGATATCACATGGGATATATTGAAACATATTTTGATCAAATGGTGATATGAAAATAGAGAAAATTGGAAGAATGTCTTTTTCCTCCATTTTTTCTTTTTAGCTTTTGCCTCCTCCCTAACTTTTTTGAGTTGAGTACTCCTTTCCCAAATTTTCTATTTTGTCCTTCATAAATTTATTTGCTAAAAATACCCCCGTCATAAAGACAAAATAAGATATTTGGGGGAGGGGTACTCAAACCAAATCAAAAAAATTATGGAGGGGGGCAAAAGTTAAAAAAAAAGGTAGGAGATGGGTCATTCTTCCAATTTTCTTTATATTTTATCCCATTTTAATAACAATAGAGGCTTAAATTCTTGATTTTAGGAGTGAGTGTTAGTTTTATTTGTTAAATAATATCATACTGAAAGTAAATTTTATAATAGAAATCGGGGAGGGGGAAATCTACGCCAATTTTTTTTTTGTCAAACGTTATCATACTAAAAGTAAATCCTATAATGCAAATCGGGGAGGGAAAAATCTACGCAGGGGCAGAGACATCCGTAAATCTACCTCAACCACTAGGCCAAGCTAGTTAGTTTGAGTGAGTGTTAACTGGGTGCCTTTATTTCCACGGCCCTGTTTATTTCCTATTTTGCCCTTTCGAATGGAGGAAAGTAGTGTACCACTAAGTTAGGAATGACAAATCCACTCGTACCCCTACTATTGTACAAAATTCTAATTTTGATCTTATTGTTCCCGTACGAATAAAATTGTCATGATAAGTTATTATAGACAGGTAAGATGGTCATTTTAGAAGTGCTGGTGTGTTGTTCCCACATGTGAGGGTACTATTTTCTGTTTGCGATAAACGATATTTGATTTTTTTTTAATTATTATATTTCTTAGCCTTGGTACGTTATAATGAATTGATCAATGATTTTAAAAACATATTGTAAGTAACATATAAAATGAAAAAAATATGAAATCTTTAGTTAGTTTCGTTTATGCATCACTTAACTAATATGATTGAAGTGGACGTTTCAATACGAAAAGTATCGAAATCACTTACAAGTGACATAAATATATCGTTTTTAAATTATTCTAAATTTTCACGATAACATTATATGAATTTGGAACACCTAGTGGCTTGAAGTTTATAATATCATTTCGTTAAATTAGTTATTAAATAAAAAAGAATCCTAATTTTGATCTTTTATTTCTGTACGAGTGAATTGTCATGATAAGCTATCGTAGACAAGTCAAATGATCATTGCATAAGTGTTTGTGTGATGATCCCACACGTGCGGGGTACTATTATCCATTTTCGACAAACGATATATTTAATTTATTATTATTATTATTACATTTCGATTACATGGTACGTTATTAAGAATTAATGAATGATTATAAAATCATATTGTTAGTTACATGTAAAATAAAAAAATATGAAATCTTTAGTTGGTTTCGTTCAACACATCACTTGACTAATATGATTGAAAGATACGATTCAATACGACAAGTATTGAAATCACTTCAAAGTGACATAAATATATCATTTTTTAGTTATTCAAATTTTTTTCAATGACATTATAGGAATTTGGAACACCTCGTGGCTCGAAATTTAAAATATACATTTTATAGATTTGTTTTTAAATAAAAACGTAGCCTAATAAGGTCCTTAATGTACAATGTAAGAGTGAAATCGTCATACTAGATCATTAGGTATGTGTATAATCTTGATCTAAAATAGGGTAGTGTGAGAATATCACACGTTTGGGCACTATTTTACATTTTCGAGAAACTATATTTGCTTTTTTATCATAACATTTTAATAATTGATGAATGATTATAAATTCATATTGTTAGTAACATATAAAATAAAATAAAATATGAAATCTTTAGTTGGTTTCGTTTAACGCATCACTTGACTAATATGATTTAAAAGGACGATTTAATAGGACAAGTATCGAAATCACTTTTAAGTGACTTAACTATATCGTTTTTTAATTATTCTATTTTTTTTATGACATTATAGGAATTTGGAACACCTCGTGGCTTGAAATTTTTAGTATACATTTTTATAAATTTGTTTTCAAATAAAAAAGAATCTTAATAGAGTGTTTAATATACATTGTACGAGCGAAATTGTCATACTAGATCATCAGGCTACGTATATAATCCTGATCTAAAATAGGGTATTGTGAGGACACCACACGTTTGGGCACTATTATGCATTTTCGATAAACGATATCTTATTTTGTTTTTTACATTTTGATTACTTGGTATGTTATTAAGAAGTGATGAATGATTATAAAATCATATTCTGAATAACATATAAAATAAAAATATGAAATCTTTAGTTGGTTTCGTTCAACACATCACTTGACTAATATGATTGAAATGGACGAGTCAATATGACAAGTATCGACATCACTTCAAAGTGACGTAATAAATATATCGTTTTTTAATTATATTAATCTTTTTCAATGATACTATATGAATTCGAAACACCTCGTGGCTTGAAATTTATAAAATACATGTTCACAATTTGTTTTTAAATAAAAAAGAATCGTAATGAGTCCTTAATATACATTGTACGAGTGAAATCGTCATATTAGATCATCAGGTACGTGTATATATAAACCTAATCTAAACTCGGGTGGTGTGAGGATACCACACGTTTGGACACTATTTTTCATTTTTAATGAATGATATTTCATTTTTTCGTAATATTACATTTCGATTACTTGGTACATTGGAATAGATACATGATTATAAAATCATATTGGTAGTAACATATAAAATTAAAGTATGTGATATCTTTCGTTGGTTTTTTTTCAAACCACTACTTGACTAATTTGATTGCAATGGATGAGTCAACAGAACAAGTATCGAAATTACTTCAAACTTCAAAGTGACATAAATATATCATTTTTTTATTATTTTTATTTTTTCGATGACATTATATGAATCTTAATAGAGTCGTTAATATACACTGTACGAGGGAAATCGTCATACTAGATCATCTGCTACGTGTATAGTCCTGATCTAAAATAGGGTGGTGCGAGGATACCTCAGATTTGGGCACTATTTTGCATTTTCGATGAACGATATTTCATTTTCTATTATTACATTTCGATTACTTGACACGTTATTAAGAAGTAATGAATGATTATAAAGTCATATTGTTAGTAATATATAAAATAAAAAATATGAAATCTTTAGTTGGTTTCGCTCTACGCATAACTTGACTAATATGATTGAAATGGACGATTCAATATGACAAGTATCGAAATCACTTTAAAGTGATATAAATATATCATTTTTTAATTAATTATATAAATTTGAAACATCTCATGGGTTAAAATTTATAATATACTTTTTTATAAATTTTTTTTTAATGAAAAAGGAATCATAATAGGGTCCTTAGTATATATTGTACGAGTGAAATCGTAATATGAGATCATTAATAAACTATGTTGTGGGAACGTGTATGAACATCATACTAACATAATTACTACTTTATTTTCACCTGTTGGAAAAAGGGTAAAATAGGAAGAAAAAAATGGGGCCATGGAAATAGGGACCGGGGAAATAGGATTTGCCCTTCAATTTATGAGAACGAAGAACAAACTTAAAGAATATTTGAAATTTAATAATTTATAATTTCAAAACTAAAACAAATACAGTTGACATGTAAGTTAAACTATAGATTCTAGTCCTATTTTTTATCACGATTTTTTTACTTTAATCACTAATTATGACAAAGTATTACGTCCATATTTAAAAAGAATTACAATGTAAAATTGATTTAAGAACCACTTTATAATATATTATCATTTAAATTCAACCTACCCACACAATACGAGTATTAAAGACTCGTAACGTCAAATTACATCAAAATTTAACCTAATACTCCTATTAAAATAAGTAACAGGTTAAAATAAATTCATGAACAGAATAAATTTTACAAAATCAAATAGTTATCATCCCCTTGAATTAATCGAATAGCCTAGTGGAAAAGGCTCTTGCTAGTAACCAGAAGTTCTGGTTGATACTCACCTCATTGCTAATTAACAAAAATAAAAAAAAATAGTTATCATCCCCTCCAAATTTCAATGTTACATATACACTATATTTAATTTGGGGGAATTAGTTATTTTTTTAATGAATCAACGTTGCAATTGGTTGAAGAGTTTAATGTGCAGGCCTCTTTAGTTCTTAGTGCTCAAAAAAATGTAGTTCTTAAGGAGCATGAGGAGAATGAACACGAACAACTTATGGACCACATTACGCAGCTCGATTGCGATCAAAATCTGCAGCTTTTTTGTCATGGGAATCGAAACCGAATATGAGCAGTTCAGAACTGATATGAAATCTACAGCAAACATGACGAAACCGAATTAGACAAAGTGGAGGTTTTTGAAGAATCGTGGAATTAAGTCATTAAGAGAAGAAAAATAAGTAGGAAATTTTGACTTAAAATTTTGTTAAGGATTTCACTCATATCTAATTTTGTTCAGAACTTAATTTTTTCTATGAACAAACAAACTTAATTAAATAAGTACTGAATTAATTAATTTTAAGTATTTAATGGGTTTAACAAACAGGCCCTAAGAGAGACTTGGATGTGTACCTACGAGATATCACGATAAATTTAGTAAATAAATTAAAAAAAACTTTGATTATTTAGTTAATGCACATTCCGAAAGTTAGATTAACAAAACTAACATATCAAACGACTCATCTATTTATTAGGATTGCACAGTCAAATCGCGGAACCGTCCATACCGGTCAAGTCGAGTCGAATCGAACCAATATGATAGGTTTTAAATTTTTTGATTCGGCATTTGATTTTGACTTTTCAAATCATACATTAATCGGTGTGGTTTTGGGTTTAATTTTTAAAAAACCGCAATAACCAAACCGATTAAATAAATATATTTATAATTTAATATTTAATAAATAATTAAAGATTAAAAGCTAACCTAGTGCCTAGATAGATTGCACTACATATTGGGCCATTGAATAACCGGTCCACATTATATTATTATATAATATACTGATATAGTAATAACTAGGTTATAAATATGCATAGTTTACTGTTTATTATTATATTGGTCGGCATTGCAAATTAGCATCACAAATTCACAACCGCGCATCAAACTTCTTTCTAGTGTATATTTTTACTCCAATAATAATACTGTAATACTACTTGTCTACTCTTTTTCTAGTTTTGGTGTGCGTAGTTTTGATTTATAATATATTATCGTCGTAAGAATTTACAATATATAACTGAATATTCAATGTGTAGTTATATGCTAGTATAATTAATATGTGATTAAACTATAGTGATTTTTATTAACGTTAAATATATTTAATTAGCTATTAATTTTTTTCAATCATGTAGTTTTCATGGAGAAGAATCATACTGGAGTGCAAGAAAGCTTAATAATTTAGACGTTTAAAACCGCCCAAACCAAACTACTAAACCCCCAAACCGAGCGGCATGGTTTAAAATATTGAAAAGGTCGGTTTTGATTTTTACTTTTTAAAAACCGCCAATATCGGTTTGGTTTAAAAATTGAACAAAAACCATCCAAACCGAACCGTGTGCGTCCTTACTATTTATCAAATTTGTTTGTCAAATTGCCAATCTAAATTTTAGACAATAGAAACTTGTTCGTCAAGCAACAACTTCAACAAGTTAGTGGACCACACTAATCAACAATAATATAGTAACTAGTTAGGTCAATAATTTATAAACCATATAAAAAGTTACTAAA
Source organism: Echium plantagineum (assembly GCA_003412495.2). Taxonomy (NCBI): domain Eukaryota; kingdom Viridiplantae; phylum Streptophyta; class Magnoliopsida; order Boraginales; family Boraginaceae; genus Echium; species Echium plantagineum. The sequence goes on along the minus strand of CM016562.1, from coordinate 25,506,985 downwards.
TTTAAAATATTTCTAAATGTAATAATTTCCAAAAAGACCATATTAAAAAAATCGTCTCCTGCTATAAGTTTCAGTCCACATTCGGTTCTTGAACTCTTATTCACCTCTATATAAAGGCTCCTGTAAATTCCCTCTAATTTTCAAATTTTCACCAGTTTTTTTACTGCAATTTTTGTTTGTTCTTCATCAATCATTCTCAATAATATTCATGTAAGTTGTCTTTCTTTATATACTCACTTAATTTTCAAAAAGATTGTCCAGTTCTGAATTTTAATCATGATTTTTAATCATGTATATTTTGCATAATATATTTGATGAAAATATATCATTCTTGGTATATATAATGTACTTCACTAATAACATTGTAAGTTCAATTTAAATAGAATTAAGACTGCAAAATTTGTTAATTTTGACAATGACAAATCAAGCTACATTTTTTTTGGGTTGGAGAAAGTATATTTATTTTTCATGCAAATGTATGTGGGTGGATATATTTCTCATATGGTTGGTGGGGTTCAATTTTCTTGAAAAGTTTACTACTTTTTACTGATATCTTGGTGTATGATCAAGTTGATTGTTATATTATTACAAATTTTAAGTATTTTAGTTTTCATCAATGTTAATATGTGTTATGTTTATGATTTATGGTCTTTTTTGTGGAATTGGATATGTTCAAGTTGTGATTGTGTTAAGATATTAAGGAAAGTGACTTCAAGAATTCTTCCTATTTCATGTTGATTACATTGTCCTATTCTTTTTCGAATTCTTGATTTTAGCCTGAGTTTATGTTAACTTGTGGTTGCAAAGATTGCAGTTGGCATTTGATGATATGGAACATCCAATTCAATTTGAGCGATGTTTTTCTTTTTTCACCAAACTTTGATCATTAATTACTTATTACTTATATTATGTGAAGTTACTGGAAAGTAATATAACGAAAATGAACGAAACTCCAGTTTTATGTATAAATTGTTTTGTGTGTACGCCGCATCTTTTGTAACTCTCCAGCCTCATCCAGTTGTTGTTCCATTTTGGCTTTGTACAAGTACTACAGTTTCAGTTTTTATATGATTATATCCTTTTGGCTTTCCAGTTGCAGGTGCCGTCTAATGGGTACTCTTACGAATACCAATGACTTCACCAATTCAGGTCGACAACCTAATATGCGGACGAAGAAGTCCATTGTTTGGGATCATTTCACAGTTGAGGGTGAAAAGGCAGTATGTAATTTGTGTAAAAAGTCGCTTGCATATATCAGTAGCAAGAAATTAGCAGGTACTAGTCACCTCCGGAGACACTTCTCATCACATATACCCTCAGCCAGCGGACTTTGTACCCAGAATACAAATATGTCATGCATCAGTACACCAGATGCAAAACCGAGGGTATCTTCTGATCGAGCTAAAAAGCGCTTCAAGACCACTCCTTTCGATCAGGACCGATGCAATCGTGATATTGCAAAACTGATTATACAATGTGACTATCCAATTCATATGGTTGAGGATATGCATTTTATTAGTTTTGTGAGGAGCCTTCAGCCTCAATTTAGTTTGGTGAATGCTAGTACGATAGAAGAGCACATTAAAGATATCTACTTCAAAACAAAGCAAGGCCTTGTGAACTTGCTAGCTGAAATTCCTGGTCGAATCAGTCTTACTCTGGATTCGTTGGTTTCAAATGGAAGCTTAGGATGTGTATTTCTTACAGGACACTTTGTCGACTGTGATTGGAAACTGCAGAGACGGATGATGAAGGTTATCACATCACCATATCTCGATTCCAAAAATGCCTTGGATCATGCTCTCTCTGCTTGCATAGCCGATTGGAATCTTTCAAACAAGCTATTTACTTTGACTCTTGATAATGCCTACATCAATGAGTCTTCTAAAGAGGATCTAAGAGGTTTGATGTCAGTAACAAATCCAGATATTCTTAATGGTCAGCTTATTCTCAGTAGTTGTTATGCTCGTACTTTCAGTGATCTTGCCCATGATGCTCTAATGTTGTGTAGAGAAACAGTGGAAAAGGTGCGCCAGAATGTATTCTATATAAAATCTTCGCTAGTGTGTGAGGAGAAGTTCATGCAATTAAAACAACAGCTTCAAGTTCCCTGCATGAAAAATCTAATCCTTGATGACCTCACTAAGTGGGATACCACTTATCATATGTTGCTGGTTGCTTATGAATTTAGAAAAGTATTTTCATGTTTGGACAATGCGGGCCCTGATTATGCATCGACTGTTTCAATGGAAGAGTGGAAACAAGTGGAGACTCTCTGTATACACTTGAGTTACTTTTATGATGCAGTGAACCTTTTAACTGCCCCAGTGTACCCTACGTCCAATGAATTCTTCTACGAAGTGTGGAAAATTCAGCTCGAGTTGATGCATGGGACTATGAGCCAAGATCCTTTAGTGCGCTACATCACGAAGCCATTGTTTGAGAAGTTTGACAGGTATTGGAGGGACTGTTGCCTAGTTTTAGCTACTGCAGTTATAATGGATCCAAGGTTCAAGATGAAGATCGTTGAATTAAGCTTTAAAAAGATATATGGGGCAGATGCTGGGACTTGGATCAAAATTATTGATGAGGGAGTGCACGATCTTTTTCTCGAGTATGTTGTCGGGTCACATCCTATGACAACATTTGATGAATACCCACATGATTCTGTTGAAAGGTCAGACATAGCTCAAGACGAGGATTTTCTTATTACATTTAATTTTGATCCCGACTTTGGATATATGAATACCCAACATATGAAGTTAGAATTGGATCACTATCTAGAGGAATGTCTTCTGCCTTGGGTGCAAGGTCTCGATGTTTTGGGTTGGTGGAAAATCAACGAATCCAAGTACCCCATTCTATCCAAAATGGCATCAGATATATTGTGTATACCCGTCTCAACTCTCTCCCCAGATTCAGTGTTTGATACTTCAGATCGAAGAGTTGATAACTATCGGCGATCATTGCACCCTCACACTCTTGAAGCGCTTGTCTGCGCTAAGGATTGGCTGCAGTACGAAAGATCAGAAGCATCATTGGAAAGTCCTTCTGCAATAATTAAGAAGGAAAATATAAACTAGTCATTTTTGGTATCTTATGAATTATATACATGTTAATCGGCGTAATTAGTGGTTTATAGGTAGATATTACGGAGTATTACATATTTTTCATGGAAGTATATTGCAGTAGAAACATATTTTGAACCACTATTACATCTAATGTATCCATTTATAGACACAAACGAGAACTATTAACATATAGATCTTTGTGTTCAATATGGATTGATATCATACAATATTTCGACAAATATATAACTTATTAAAAACTTCATTGTTTAGATAATAGTATTAGTATTTTGTAAATTGTAAGTTAGAACTATTATATATATAATAAATAATTTATTGTCTTTATAACTTTTAAAATTGAATATATTCTTAAATATGATTATTTTCTCGACTCTTATTATCTAATTCTCATAATTAAAATGTATATTATAATTTATACTATATGGAATGTCCACTGCTTGATCTTTCATTTTCTTTAATTATTTAATTAATAATTTATATACAAAAAATATTACATTCCTTTATTCAAAAAAATATTTTTTTTAAAAAAAACTCCCCCATTACTTAATATTTTAACTCCCAATCTTTACGAAAAGATAACCTCATCCAAAATTTATAACATTCATATTCAAAAACATTTACTATTACAACAAATCTATAATATTTTTCATATTTTCATGGAAGTATATTGCGTAGATATTACGTAATTAGTGGTTCATCCAAAAAGAATTTGTCCCACCCATTTCCAAGTACGAGTTGTCGACGTCCGCGAATCACTTCTTCGTGTATCGTCGCCTTGAACCATTGTGTGTCTCCAAGACTGATCAAACGACAATTACCAACCAACTCCATTTTGCATCTCCTAGGAAACGTCATAGGAAGTGACTATAAAGAGAAAATAACAACAATTTAGTAAAAAATATTAAAGGAAATGTCACAAAAGTAAAAAATCTTACAATTATTCGTTCGTTTTCCGAACTTAACACGATCTTGAAGAATCTACGACATCCAATTGTGCGGACGTTGAATTGAGGCATCGATAAATTGGTGAGAGTTCTAACGGGTGGAGGGGGGGTTTATAGGGGTGGGGGTGTTAAGTTTCACAGATTTTTAGTTTTTTTTTATTCAGAAAACTGAACGTGTGATTATATCACTCTAGGATTGTTACTATGATATTATGGCACGCTATATTCCATTTGTAGTTTTTATCAAACCTTTTGTTTATGAACTTTCGTGTGTTGTACTCACAGACAATATATTATTATGATGATTCCACACGTTTCAGAATAATTATCTCAACTTTCAATATTAAACATTAAAAGTCAAAAAGCATTAATATAGAAGATTAAGAACTATATAAGGAACACACACGAAAGTAGTTCAGCATGGTTACATCAAGCAAAGAAGACATAGATGAATTCAATCACGAGCTTCACACAAGAAGTCTGGTCGAACACGGTTACAACAAACACGTGAGCGCGATTGCGGCAACGCAGAAGGTCTAAGTCGAACACGAGCCAGTCATCCACTTCGAGATCATTGGCTTGGTAGAATTCAAGCCAACCATTTTCAAGTGCGACACGTGTGTGTTTGTCGATCACTACCTCGTGTATCTCCATACTAAACGAATGTGTTTCTCCGAAATGGGTCAAATGGCATTGTCTTAACAACTCCATGTTGCAGCTCAGAGGAAGCGCAATATGAATTAACTGTTAAGAAAATAATAACTATCTTAGTTAAAAAGGTTAAATACATTTTTGCTAAAACAAACAATCTTACAAGTTGTCCGGCAGAGTTTTGATTTATGACTTTGAAGAAACCCTGACATCCAATATTGCCGATGTTGAATGGAGGCATCTTTTTTTAGTGTGTGTGTGGTAGTGGGGGGGTTGGAAAATGGAGTTGAATTTACCAGGGGTGGGGTGGGGGGGTTTATGAGTGAAATTGTGATGCCTAAGTACTAACAACGGATGACCATTTCATTCTTAATTTATTGCCATGACAATACCACATGTGCTCCCCCAATTTTGTTTTTAAATACCTCGTTCCAAAACATCACCAACACAAAAAAAATTGTTTCAACCAAATATTTCGACCAAGTTTTGATGACATTCATACTACAGAGCATAGCTTAGCTTGGACTAGTTTTCTCTTGGTGGTGGATGATCACTCAAGTGAGCGAATAGTAAGATCTAATTTATTTTGTTTCCAAAATTTTTGTTTAACCTTTATAAAACTATATTCACATGGTTCACAGGAATTAGACAAGGACTATGTTCGACGCACTAACATCGCTCTGAAAGGAATATTTTGATTAAACTTCAAGTCCGAGGAGGAGGATGCTGATATTCATGTGATGGTCAAGATCGAGGCAGGACTTACTGAACAATATGAATTAGGTAGAATGTTCTTCACGGTTGGTTGGGTAGATTTTATTGAAGCGATTGATGCCAAGGCGCGTGACAATATAATATTCAATTTAAATATGATGTGTAATAAAAATAATTCCGTTGTGTATGACGTTCACGTCAAGAGATCGTATAAGAAGGTCATTCGTAGTCGATATATTTGGATTAAAGATTAGGGGGAATTCAAATTAAGTGAAGTTCGAACATAAATTTGTTGAACGTGTACGGTAGTCGTTATTTAATAAATGGTGCGAATTTGAGACACGTTATCTAACACTTGGTACGTTTCTGTCCCGCGTTGCTTTATCTGGTAAAAGTTCTGACTTTTACCCTTTATTCTGATTTCGATTACACTTCGGGAATGACCATTTTTTAAACAACCGTATGACATATCCATAGTTGCTATTAAGGTACGTTGATTTCATAAGTTCGTGTTAGAATCTTATTATCGAAATTTACAAATTTAACAACTTCAATCATTAAACATAAAGCATTATATATTAAATACTAAACATTAAAACATTAAAATATCATTGTAGGCGAATAAAATTAAACTTTCAAACATTAAAACATTCAAACATTAAAATAACATTCAAACATTATGTATTCATACTAGACATTAAAACATTCAAGCATTAAAATATCATTGTATGGGCATAAAATTCAACTTTCAAACATTAAAATAACATTCAAACATCATGTATTCATACTAAACATTAAATTTATTACATAAATTTTAAACCTGAAATCAGAACGTGTGAGTTTAGCGCACTATAGTTGTCAGAATGACATAATCGTCCATTGAATGGGCATAAAGATATTTTTAATAATAATTGTCATACGTGTCAAAGTATCATTCCAAATGATATGTTATGTGTACATCCTAAAAGCACGTTACAATTAATGTACTTAATTTATAGTAATTATTTTACTTCTTTACATGTTGTGGTCTTGATTTTATTTTATTTTTCAAAGTCGCAACCTTTTAACCTTTTAGTTATAATAATTATTTTATACAGATTAATTAAGTTACATTAGTTCTCATACTCAATTTATTCAAAGAGTCAAAGTAATTGTTTTTAAAGATATAATTTACATTATTTCGTAATTTTACTTTTGAAAACCCACTGATATTTTTCCTTTGATTTAATATTCTACAATTTACTTTATTTTAAATTTCACTTCTCTAGTTATATATTTTATACTTTTGTTGTCTTTATGTATTTATTTATTTCATAAAATGTCATCACATATCTAAAAGTGAAAATAGATAAGCAATGCCCCATGCACCCCTGCCCTGGAGTATACGAAGGAGGTGAATCGCGGGATGTGCCTCAATTTAAGCAATGGTACGAGATTTTTTTTGTAATTTTAAATAGGGGCCCCTTTTTCGATTTTCGCCCAGGACCCCGAAAACATCAGGACCGGCCCTGGGTTTGGCTTGGCATGCATCAATATAATTTCTCATTATCAAACTTACACTCTTACAAAAAAATTGGAATGGTGTGAGGGCATAATCTTGGACGATCTTATTCAACAATATCAACAACAATGTCGTCTTCTTCCAACAACTCGGTTAGTCCATTTCACTTGTATAATTTTTCGTTAAATATTAAATATGAAACAATAATATTTCATTTTGAAATTATGAAAGTATGTTTAAATTATGAAACATGTTTTTTTGTAAATAATTTGTATGAAATTATATGTGTTGTCATTACATTATGTTTGTTGTTACGGGTTAAAATAATGAAATCAAGTGATTATGGCTAATTAAACGTGGGTGACATGTGTTTTTATGACATTTTACATATTTTATGTATTTGTTTATAATGGACATTAGTTAGATTTTGGTAAAGGATATATAAGTAAGTTGTAACGAAATTATGAATTCTTTTTAAAATGAAAATGGAACCTAAAACAGATCGAATCAACATACTGATACACTGAGTATGAAACATATGTACGAACTTGGTGCTTTCTTATGACATATCCACACGTTCAGTCTTTTTAGTACATGTTTTCGACGTGTTGTAATTAAAATAATGGAATCAAGTGATTATGGCTAATTAAACGTGGGTAACATGTGTTTTTTATGACATTTTACATATTTTATGTATTTGTTTATAATGAACATTAGTTACATTTTGGTAAAGGATATAAGTAAGTTGTAACGAAATTATGAATACTTATTAAAATGGGAATTAGACCCTGAAACGGATCGAATCAACATTCTGATACACTTAGTATGAAACATCTGTGCGAACCTGGTGCTTTATTATGACATATCCACACGCTCAGTCTTTTTAGTACATGTATTCGATGTTGTCATTAAAATAATGGAATCAAGTGATTATGGCTAATTAAATGTGGGTAACATGTGTTTGTATTTTTTGTGACATTTTACATATTTTATGTATTTGGTTATAATGGACATTAGTTACATTTTGGTAACAGATATAAGTAATTATTATGAATTCTTTTTAAAATGGCAATAGACCCTAAAATAGATCGAATCAACATTCTGATATACTGAGTATGAAACATCTCTACGAACATGATGCTTCAGTATGACATATACACATGTTCGATCTTTTTAGTCATTTAAAGTAGTCCGTTTTTGAAGAATAATTTGTTATTATTATTAATATTATTATTATTATTATTATTATTGTTATCAGTATTATTATCAATATTATTATGATTATTATTATTGATATCATTAGTATTACTTTTTATCGTTATAGTACAAAATAATATATCATGATTACACACAATCGTTTCAATCATGTACTTCGTTCCCAAATCGAGAAGATTTACTTAAAACTGTCCGAGAAATAGTTGTCTGCCATAACAATACTGTTTCAATCAAAGACCCCAAAAAAACAAAAAGAAATAGACTCGGGTATGTTGATATAATATGTGATTTAAGCGGGAGGTATAGGCAGTGAAAGACACCCGCTATAAGATCTACTAAGACAAAAAAGCACGATTGTCCGTTCAAGTTGCGTGGGAGAGAATATTGGGACTGTAAATGGAATTTGACAGTGGAACGCGGTAGACATAATCATGCTGATCATTTGTATGGAGAGGGTCATCCAATGAGAAAGTTGTCAGCCGATGAATATTTGGATGTGTGTGAGTCCAAACGTTCAAATGTCCGACCAAATAATATTCTTTCCAAATTGAGACGTAAGGACGAAGAAAACCTAAGTTACTGAAAGATAATAAGTACTATGTGCAAATGAGGACGGTTGGGGATTCAAATGTTGTTGGTGACATCTTCTTCTCTCATCCGGTGGCTTACAACATGCTCAATTGTTTTTCATATGTAATTCAGGGAGATTGCACCTACACAACAAATTGCTGTGGGTTGGAATTCTTGCAAATTGTTGGCTTCAATTCAACGTGAAAGAATTTTACCGTAGCTTATGCTTTCCTCGAGCACGAAAGGATTGAAAGTTATGAATGGGCATTAAGAAACCTCCGCAACCTCTTTCAAGAAAATTCCCTTCCACTGGTTATCTACATAGACGTAGACCAAGCTTTCATCAGTGGTGTGAGATATGCCTTTCTCGAGAGCAAACATAATCTATGTCGAAGGCATATTGAAGTTAATGTAAGGAAAAAATCTCTCGAAGTTTCTGGTAACAAAGAGTTCTCCGAAATTTATATGAGAAAATTCAATGATGCAATATCTGCCCCCACAGTCTAAATTTGGATGGAGCGTTGGTCCACTATTGCAACTGATTATGCATCGTATCTTACCCTCTTGAGTTACATAAAAGGATATTGGCTTCACAAATATCACAAAGAAATCATATCAATATAGATAGATGATGTGCTAAACATTGGAACAAACACAACAAACCGAGTGAAAAGCGAGCACAATAGGCTTAAGAAAGCACTACTAGACAATTCACAATCATCATTTTACACAGTGTTCCATAAAGCAAACGAAATCATGAAAATACAAATAATTAAGATCAAGGAGAGTATGGAGCTCTCTAAAACAAGACGACTAATTGATTTGATAGACTCGGGTCTTTTTGAGGAGATATTGGATAAGGTGTCACACATCGATGTGGATCTGATTAGAAAAGTGTGGCTGCTACTATTGGGGCTGACGCCGACAAGTGTGGCTGCTACTATAGACGTACCCACGGCATATCTTGTTCTCATGAGATTGGCATATCTCACTACTTGGGGAGGAGTATTTTCACGAATTCCTGGAAGCAGTGATATTGAGTTAGATGCCCCTGCACATGACCCGTGCATGACTGATAATGACATGCAAAATACGTGGGCCGAAATTCAAAGTGCCTCTCCCCCTCTCCAAAGAAAGTTGTTTAAGACAATTAATAATGTCTTACATCCACAACTAGCAAATTTGTCCTTACCGGAACCTATTCTAAATGAAGGCATGTAGCCTGTTCTAAAAGGAGCTCTACTTCAAGAATATTGTCAGATTGGGAAATGACTGTATTAAATTTTGGAATTTCAATTAAATCACATTCTAGAAAAGCATCTAGGTGTTCCAACATTGCGGCTTCCCAGTTCAGTCCTATGTCCACAAGATCAAATTCGAATGGTTCACCAAAGTACCCTTCAACTCCAACTCCATCAACTCCTGCAACTCCTGCAACTCCAGCAACTCCTCCAACTCCCAGTCAACGTCCCCCGAAAACTCCATTAAACACCATTGGTGGAATTTCAAAGCCCGGACGAGGTCGTGGTCAGGGTCAGCGTCAGCGAATTGGTTGTCTTCACATGCCATCCTACTCTTCTGATTTGATCCCGTTCATTGTCCCACGTGTCCGGGGATTCATAGATGTAAAGGCAGATGGAAATTGTGGGTATTGGACAGTGACACTTCAAATCTATGGCAATGAGAATCAGTGGAGTACTGTCAGAAATGATTGTGTCATCGAGCTAATGAATAATCAAGCCTTATACGACACCGTTTTACCTGGGATTAACTCCAATTCTTTGATAACGCAAATTGCTCATTATGGCGACGAATTTGCCCCCGTACGCAAACTGGATGTCCGTGCCGGAAGTTGGACATGTTATCGCTACTGTGTACAATGTGGTGATTCTCTCTTATTCCCTTGTTGGCGGAATCATGTGTCTCCCGTTATATGTGAGACCAGGTAATGGCCCTCCCACGGCCACGGTGGCGTTAGGACATGTGTCGGGTGCTTCACATTTTATACTGATAAGTTCATTTAATTTGTTTAATTGCATTCCAATATCAAACTAGGGAACAAAAAATTTAACATTTTGTTTTACTTTCGCAGCTTGAAATGGGGGATGTTCAAATATTTATGGCTGCTCCTGCATTATATTGGGAAAGAAGCCATCATTCAAGTGCAGAAAACCTGATCGCACCTTACAAACCCAACCTAACCTTGTACAATCAATTATTGCGTGCCATGAAGAAAAAATAGTTGATTGTCTTCTAATTCGTTTCGTATGATGTAATTTATTTCATTGTTGTCTTTCTTTAGTTTTATGCACTTATGTAAATTTGTAAATAATTAAGAAAAAGACATAAAAAAGGGGAAAAAAAGGGGGGAAAAGAAAAAAAAAAGAAAAAAAAAGGAAAAAAAGAGAAAAGGAACAAAAGGAACAAAAGGAAAATACTTAAAAAATTAAAAAGTTGAATGTTTGTAGTCAAACTCAGAAGACCTGCATATAATGAAACACAATGGAATCTCGGAAGGAGATACACTAAGACTGAATTAAGCTTAGGCCCAACCAGTATAAAAAATATTCTCAGTTCTTTACTTTATTCCAATATTTCTCTCATTATTTACTTGTTCAATCTTTGACATAGGACTAACACTTCCATTCTAAGAAAACTTAGTACACCTTGGTCCCCTATGTTTATTCTGCGAACGGTAATTTTATTTTTCATATTTATCGAGAGACAATTTAAAACATAAATATTTTTAAATTATTATGTTTACAATTGCTAAAAAAATTAATATTCTAAAAATATATATATTAAAAAGAAATACAACATCTTAAACCATTCACATAAAAAATATTTTTCGCCTAACAAAAGAAAGTATCGTACTAAGCCTACATGAACGGGTGTGCATGTCATACCTGTGTCATCTGTTTCACAAAGTTACTAGTATAATTCATTAAAAATATTAATGGATTAGCAGCCGAGTGTGTGTAAATAATGCACCTAAATGTTTGATACTGTTGGGGAGTGTATACATTAGCTATTGGTTCGACAATTAAACAAGTTCAGATAATGTTGATTTAATATGAATTATTAGCGGAACGTGTGTCAGCATCATACGAACGTCGTTAGTACTTTACTTTCACCCGTCAAAAAGGGTAAAATAGGAAAAATAATGGTTCGTGTGGAGAAATAGAATTCTCCGTATTAAATCACTCGACCACCTTGCCAAAGAATTCTTCTGATGTTCTATCAAATTAAATTGTTCACCCAAGTCTATCCGCCCAATCATTGTTCATCGAGTCATTGTTGGTTTCCTTAGCTTTGAAGGATTCAACAACTTACCATGTACGTGTTTGCATGGAGTTCAAAGAGCTACAAGTCAATTGGAGTCCTAGTCGTAGTCGAATTTGACAAAGTAGAATTGTAGTTGGAGTAGGAGATGTGAATTGTAATTCCTATTCTTTCCAGGACAAATCTAGTTGTCTATAAATAGTGCACTAGTCGATTAGTTTAGGACTACGCGAGATTGATTATATTCTCAAGAGTTAGCTTTATTGTTTGATCGTTCGATTGTAATCGTTGATATTAATAAAGTATTCTTGGTGGTGGAGGTGCATCCAAAGCCACAACCAAATTGTCTTGCATTCAATTACGTTTAATTGTTTCCGCATTATTAATAGTTGAGTTGATTAAGTTAGAGTTCATAGTTTAGGAATCTCATATCAATTCAGGTTGATTAATAGTTTAATTAATCGAGTTATATTGAGCATAAACACAACAAGTGGTATCAGATCCGGAGTTACAATATGGGTGGCTCGGACAAGCCAAAGATGGTAATGCTCACAGCAGCAAATTACCATCTATGGAAGACTAAGATGCTGGACAGACTGTATGTCAAGAATCTAGCACGACCGATAGAGATGGAAGGGAACAGGCCACCTGGGGCGGATATAGAGGAGTGGAGCAATCTTGATCGAAGGTGTCTCGGCTTCATGAGAGACTACATCGACACAGGTGTGATCCATTATGTAGAGAGCTCTACAACAGCATACTCTTGCTGGAAAAAATTACAAGGAATATATGATCGAAAAACCTCTACACATAGAGTAGGGTTGATTAGGCAACTTGCAAAAATAAGATTTACAGATGGTAATTCTATAACAGAGCACCTAAATCAACTTGAACATATATTCAATCAATTAACATCACAAGGGGTTGATTTCAATGATGAAATTCAAGCCTTATGGATATTAGGAACTCTCCCAGAATCTTGGGAGAACTTATCAGTATCTCTTAGTACATCTATACATAATGATACTATTACTAAGGAGATAGTAACTAATGCCATATTAAATGAAGAAAAGAGGAGAATTCTGACCAAGGAAAACAAGGGACAATCTAGTAGTTTTGACACCTTAGTTTATGAGAAAAAGAAAGCATCCAATAAGAAGAAGTGGAAGCAGAATCAAAGCAGACCAAAAGGAGGAGATAGAAAGAATGACCAATGTCATTACTGTGACAAAATGGGGCACTGGAAATCTGAGTGCAATAGTTTCAGAAGAGATATGTCCAATGGCACAGTCAAGGCAAAGAAAACTGATGATCATGTCGGAGTAGTCAGTCAAGAAACTGATCTCCTGATTGTTGCTGGTGAAGTTTGCTGCACCACAAATCATGAGGAATGGATAATAGACTCAGGAGCCTCATTCCATGTAACTCCCCATAGACAATTCTTCAAGAAATACACAGCTGGAAACTATGGGGAAGCTAGAATGGGAAACAATGGAGTCTCCAGGATTGTTGGAACTGGAGAAGTGCACCTGTTATCTAATCTAGGAAAAAAGGTAATACTAACTAATGTAAGACATATTCCTGACTTTAGAATGAGTCTATTATCTTCTGGAAAATTGGATGATGCTGGATTGATAAACTATTTTGGCAAAGGACAGGGGGAATTAAAGAAAGAAAACACTGTTATTGCAAGAGGTAAAAAGATTGGATCACTTTATAGAGCAAATTTTGGAACTGATAAAGGTGAGATCAATACAGTCCAATCAACACCTGATATATGGCACTATAGATTGGCACATATGAGTGCTAAAGGTCTAAACACACTTGCAAAGAATGGCTCCATACCTGCAATTGATGTTACCAATATACCAAACTGCACACACAGCCTAAAGGGCAAACAACACAGACAATCATTCAAAGGAATTGGCTCCAGGAAAGCTGGAATACTAGATATGGTTTACTCTGATGTTTGTGGCCCAATGAAAGTTCAAACAATAGGAGGAAACTCTTATTTTGTAACTTTCATAGATGATCATTCAAGAAAATTGTGGGCTTATGCAATTAAGACAAAGGATCAAGTGTTTGATCAATTTAAAACTTTCCATACTATGGCAGAAAGGCAAACTGGAAAGTTACTTAAATGTCTAAGAACAGACAATGGAGGGGAGTACATTGGGGAACTTCATCAATACTGCAGATTAAAAGGTATAAGACATGAGATGAGTGTACCAAAGACACCACAACATAATGGCACTGCTGAAAGAATGAACAGAACAATAATTGAGAAAATAAGGTGCCTATTATCTCATGCCAGTTTACCTAGAAGCTTTTGGGGGGAAGCAATGGTTGCTGCTGTTGAAGCAATCAACCTTTCACCAACACTCACACTGGAAGGTAAAGTTCCAGAACAAATATGGTCAGGCAAACAGGTATCATATCAACACTTAAAAATCTTTGGATGTAGAGCCTTTATGCACATCCCTAAGGATGAAAGAACAAAGCTTGATGATAAATCAAGAGAATGTATATACTTAAATTGGGGAGATGAGAAATTTGGCTACAAATTGTATGATCCCAGAGAAAAGAAAATACACAGAAGTAGGGATGTAAAGTTCTTCGAAAAACAGACTATCAAAGACATCAAAGATAATACTGATACAGGAAATTACAATGATGATTTGATTGAATCTGATGATGATTCATCTGAGGAAGAATTGTCATTAACACCTGAGATCATTAATGATGATAATGTACCTGATCAGCAATACAATACATCTGACAATGAAGAAGAAAATGAGCAAGATAATACATCTGGAAATCAGACACCATTAATTCAGAATCTGAGAATTTCAGAAAGAACTAGAAAGCCAAATTCTAGATATCCTGCACATGAATATGTTCTATTATCAGATGAAGGTGAACCATTAAGTTACCAAGAGGCTATAGAAAGCTCTGAAAATAAAAGGTGGATTCAGGCAATGGAAGAGGAGATGTCCTCACTATACAAAAATCAAACATTCACACTAGTTAACAGAATTCCAGGCAAGAAGGTTCTGAAAAATAGATGGATTTTTAAGTTAAAACATGAACAAGGTAAACCAGAGCCTAGATATAAAGCTAGACTGGTGGTGAAGGGGTTTGAACAAAAATTTGGGATAGATTATGATGAAATCTTCTCCCCTGTGGTAAAATTAACATCAATAAGAATCATTCTGGCTATGACTACAAGCTTGGACTTAGAACTACATCAATTAGATGTAAAAACTGCTTTCTTACATGGTGAATTAGATGAAGTAATTCATATGGAGCAGCCTGAAGGATTCTTGATCAAAGGCAAGGAAAAGATGGTATGCAGACTTAGGAAAAGCTTGTATGGACTCAAACAAGCTCCTAGGCAATGGTACAAGAAGTTTCATTCATTCATGATGGAACAAGGATATAAAAAGATAGTAGTTGACCATTGTGTGTACATCAGAAACTTCAATGATGGAAATTTTATCATATTACTACTATATGTAGATGATATGCTATTGGTTGGAGCTGACATCTTAAAAATACAACAGTTAAAAGACAACCTTAGCAAAGCATTTGAAATGAAAGACTTAGGGGAAGCTAAGCATATACTGGGAATGCAGATAAGAAGAAATAGAGCTAAAAAGTTATTGTGGTTATCACAAGAAGACTACATACTCAAAGTGTTGAAGAGGTTCAATATGGACACTGCTAAACCAGTAAGTTGCCCATTGAATGCTCAAGAAAAATATAGCTCCAAAGACTGTCCAACTACAAAAGAAGAAATAGAATACATGAAGAACATTCCCTATGCCTCAGCTGTGGGAAGCCTTATGTATGTTATGATATGCACTAGGGCAGACATAGCTTATGCACTTGGAGTTGTTAGCAGATTTCTTTCTAATCCTGGAAGAGTGCACTGGTCAGGAGTTAAGTGGATACTTAGATACTTGAAGGGCACTTCCAGTAACTGTATATGTTATCAAGGAGAGGAGGCTTGTCTTGAGGCCTTTACTGATGCTGATATGGCTGGAGATTGTGACTCTAAAAGATCAACTTCAGGATACATATTAACTTACAGTAAAGGAGCAATATCATGGCAATCCAAACTCCAAAAATGTGTGGCTTTATCTACAACAGAGGCAGAATACATAGCTGTGACTGAATGCTGCAAGGAACTACTCTGGGTGAAAAGGATCTTTAAAGAATTGAATTTAAAGCAGGGGAAGTTTGTTGTACAGTGTGATTCGCAGAGTGCCATACACTTAAGCAAGAACCTTACATTTCATTCAAGATCAAAACATATAGATATCAGGTATCACTGGATTAAAGAGGTACTTGAAAGGAAAATTCTGTACATTATCAAGGTTCACACTGATGATAATGTAGCAGACATGTTGACAAAAGTTCTTGCCAAGAACAAACACGAAGGGTGTTGTGCCAAGGCTGGCCTTGGTAGCATGCTTCTGCATTATTGAAATAATGTACTGAAATTCCTCCTCTTCAAAGCTCGGAAGGGGAAGAATTGTTGGTTTCCTTAGCTATGAAGGATTCAACAACTTACCATGTACGTGTTTGCATGGAGTTCAAAGAGCTACAAGTCAATTGGAGTCCTAGTCGTAGTCGAATTTGACAAAGTAGAATTGTAGTTGGAGTAGGAGATGTGAATTGTAATTCCTATTCTTTCCAGGACAAATCTAGTTGTCTATAAATAGTGCACTAGTCGATTAGTTTAGGACTACGCGAGATTGATTATATTCTCAAGAGTTAGCTTTATTGTTTGATCGTTCGATTGTAATCGTTGATATTAATAAAGTATTCTTGGTGGTGGAGGTGCATCCAAAGCCACAACCAAATTGTCTTGCATTCAATTACGTTTAATTGTTTCCGGATTATTAATAGTTGAGTTGATTAAGTTAGAGTTCATAGTTTAGGAATCTCATATCAATTCAGGTTGATTAATAGTTTAATTAATCGAGTTATATTGAGCATAAACACAACAGTCATACCAATGTAGAGCTTGCAATTCACAACATAACCTCGTCAACCAGAATACTAGGTCACTTTCGCTTTTGACGGTTATCGAAACATGATTCAAAACTTAAGTTTCTCTTATTCTACACACAACAAATTTATAATATAGATATTTTAAAAATATATAAAATAGAGCAAATGACTTCATCGATCACTCACGTTTGTTAAAAAACATTAGTCGATCACCCTAGTATGACTTTGTATACTTTCGATCACTCATGTTAGGTATTATGTATACTTTTGGTCACTCACACGTTTTTTATTGTACAACTCTTGATTTTTCAAAAAATTCAACATTTTGATAAGGATATTATAATCTCATAATTTTGTCATGGAAATGTAGAGTGCAATGGAAGTTATTGAAAGTTAGTTTATGTAAGTTAAAAAATTATGGAAATGACTAAAATACCCTTACAAAAATGTTAAAAATTTTGAAAAATTAAGAGTTGTATCAAAAAAACGTGTGAGTGACCAAAAGTACACATAATACCCAACATGAATGATCGAAAGTATACGAAGTCATACTATAGTGATCGACTAGTGTTTTTTAACAAACGTGAGTGATCGATGAAGTTGTTTGCTCTATAAAATATATATTGAGACGAATCTAACAAGAACTTATATGACTATATCATTTCTTATCGCCTGATAAGAGTTCAAGATCAAAATTTTAATTGTCTCTTATCCATTTGCACCTAAACTAAGGATTCGATCAAACAAATGAAAAACTACTTCGAAAAATGTAGAATAAACAATCAACTGAAACTATATCATTGAAGTAATGAAAGAGTACATGAAAATTATACAAATAATTTTCTATAATAAAATGACAAATATTTTGAATCGAACAAATTAGGCTATGATAGCAACTAGAAAAGCGAAAGAAGTATAATATTAAAAATATTTGATTCAAATTTTAAATCAGATGGATATTACATGATTGAATCATCTTTAACAGATGGATTCAAGAAATAAGTTCGGCTTTCAGAAGCTTTTTTATCAGCTTGTTTAACCACATAAAAAGCTCCAAAGCATTATTACCATTGTTCAACAAATGTTACTATTATAAGAGCCTTGCTCACAAAGTAGTAGTGCTGTTACCGGTCCGGGTATCCGCTCTCCCAGGATCCAGAACGATAGGTTACCTGTTCAACCCGGTCAGGACCGATAATTTGAAAGTAGCCTCAAATTCTCAGATTTTAGCCCTACGCAGTTCCAGTTTAGCAATTGTACCAAGGTGCACTTCGTCGGGACCATCTGCGATTCTTAAGGTTCTTGCGGCAGCCCATAGGTGAGAGAGGACGGTATCACCGGACAAGCCAGCAGCACCATGAACTTGCATTGCCATGTCAAGTACCCTCAGTGCCACGTTCGGAACAGCCACCTACTCGTTTATATTGCACCAGCTGATAAGTATTGAAAATGAAAATGAAGAAAATTTATGTACTGTAACTAGAGTAACAAAATAATACCTTGGCCATGGCTATGGTTCCGTAGGCTTTTCTTATTCCGAGTCTATCAAGTTGGTCTGCCGCTTCCAGAACCAACAATCTGGCCTGCTCCAACTCTATTCGACACTGCAACCATAGGAGCCCATATCATTATACATACATCGATAAGAGATAGAATTTTAAATTCAGTTTGACTTCTAACTTTAGGACTACAAGAATCAGCAAATGCATTGCAAATTTGCAACATAGACCTTTTATAGGTTGAATAGTTAACGTCAAGATTTTTATCTAAACATAGTGATGGTGACAGTGCAGTTTCCATGTCCAATGAAGTCAATGATATTATTTTCTCGGGCTCTTAGATATAATGAAATGGCTCATTAAGAAAACATTCCACGTGTTATCGTAGAGGTAAGGTTGCGTACTATCCGTCCCTATCATGCTTAGGCAGGATTCTCTGAAGAAGCATTGGACATGTTAATGTAGTGATGGTGACAGTCTCACCTTAGCAATATCAGAGAGGAATGAACCATGCTCTGCGATGAACTTCCCAAATGCTTTTCGTTGCAGGGCCCGTTGTGCAGCCATCTGCATGCCCCGTTCTGCAGCACCTATCAGTCTCATGCAATGATGCAACCGACCAGGACCTAATCTACCCTACAAAAATAAATTGAAACAGAAACAATAGATGAGCATCTACTGATTACATACCCGATAATAAAGGCTTAGCCAAGTATGCTTAACAAAAGCAGCTTGTTCCAAGTAGTAGAGATTTTCAAGAACTTTGAATATTCAATCGAGTTGATTAAATTGTAAGAAGAAAGAGGAAGAGGTAGAGTTGATCGTTACAAAATTAAGGACACTAATAAGTCAGTTAACCAACAAAAAGACTAAAATGAAGGACACCTGGGCAATCTCAAATCCGCGTCCCTCGCCCAACAAGATACTCTCAACTGGGACAACAACATTCTCAAACCAAATTTCTGCATGCCCATGAGGTGCATCGTCAAATCCAAAAACTGTGAGGGGCCTCTTAATGTCAACACCTGGAGTCTTGATATCTACTAAAATCATGGACTGCTGCTTATGACTAGAGGCAGTAAGATCTGTTTTACCCTGCATAGTTTTTCCATCTTACCTTTAATAATAATGTAAGAATTTGTATGTCCAATAAAATGTAATAACAAACCTTACCATGACAATAAGGACTTTACACCTAGGATCCATGGCTCCGCTTGTCCACCACTTCTTCCCATTTATGATATAAGAATCCCCTTGCCTACGGACATGGCAGTGAGAACATAAATGAAATGGTAAATATTACTCCCTTATTCCAATGTAAGAGATTTTGTAAGTCATAAGTTACTAATAAGATAATAGGAGAGAGAACTTTAAGTTTCTACATACCGGTTACAGTACTTTAAGTTTCTACATACCGGTTACAGTTCAGACTTACTTCATTTTAGAATTTGCATGCTACAAATTTTCACATCAATCAATTAAGTTCTTTGTTACCACTAACGAAACTATCTATATCTTATAATCGAATATGTATCTGAAATAGCAATTCACAGGTAGCACTCTGATTTCATTCAATCATCCAGATTGATGAAGCTAAATGAATTAGGAAAAAAAGCAGTCATTCGACATACCTTCTAATTGAACACTCAATATTGGTTGCATCTGAAGATGCAACTTGTGGTTCTGTCATTGCAAATCCAGACCTGATTTTTCCCTCAAGCAACGGAACCAACCACTTTTGAAGTTGTTCTTCATTTCCATATCTCAGGAGAACCTGTTGATGACATCCTTAGGCAGATCGCAGATAATAAAATACATAAATATAGTAAGTGACAAAATGACAAAATGTTTGCATAAAATAGATCTAGCAGGCTTTATGAGAGAGGATTTATACCCACAGAGCAGTTAATGAAGTAACTAACCAAGATAAATATACGTAGCAACAACCAGGGCGCTTGAATTGTTCTAGTAACTTAGCTATGATCGGTGAAGCATTATGTATGTGCTTTGGCAACTTTATCACGCTCAAATTGAGGTGCCAACTTCTATACAATGATCAAATAAGCCACTCTTAATAAACTAAATTATTTGAATGAATCATATTGAAGAATTTTATAGCCAACATGCAAGGTTTTCCTTTTCAACTCAAGCCTCCAACAAAGTGTATAATCTATTCCGCCTTAATTGTACGACCCCCTTCACTAATAGGTTTTGCACAATGAATCAAAACTCATCTGCTCACAATTTTTCTCACTTTATACTTCCTTTTTTTAAGTTTAATGGTAGTAGATGTGGGTCCTCATAATCTCAAATACATAAAAAGCAAGGATAAAGAGTAAAATTAATCATATACTCCACATATACAATATTTCAGTGTAAAGTTAAAAGGTATCATTAATGTGAACAGAAGATAATGATATTTATTAAAAATAATAACTGGTGCTCTTTCTCTGATAGAATTTACATTAAAGCATTATGATCTATGAAAACAGTAGGAGAGGCCTTAATAAACATAAGATAAAAATAAAAGGCTATTACCAGCCAGCTTCTTCCCTGATTAGGCTCGATGGCTTTTCACGTTTACTTCTTCTAATTAGTTTCTTAACCATTAATGCGACATAATTAGTTTGGTAACTCTTAATAATGAATATAATAAATTTGTAACGATTCATTGTAAAGTTTAACAGTAAATACAGAAGAAGCTCTTACCTCCATATTACCAGTGTCCGGAGCACCGCAGTTAAACACTTGAGGAGCCCAAAGTGAGCGTCCCATTACCTCACAAAGATAAGCATACTCCAGATTTGAGAGACCAGCACCAAGCAAGCGATCAGACGTCTTGTCCAAAGTAGAACTAGTATTTGAACCAAAAAGTAGCTTCTTTGCCCGCACAGCACTATCCAACTGTATAGCCCCACAGAACAACAAGTTAATAGCAGAATCTTAATTTGAATATGAAATTGGAAAATACTAGATAAATAATGAAATATCCATACAGGTATCCATAAGTTCCATAACCCTTCATTTTTAGCGAGCTCCTTTAACCTTTCCTCCTCAGGGTGAATTTCCCAGCGCATGGTAGATAAAGCCTGGTCCTCAAACTCCTTTTCCATAGGATATATGTGTTTCTCCATAAATTTAACCAACCGGTCTTTTAAGTCCTGAACATTCTTACTTGGGACAAATTTCCCTCCCTTCAGACCCTGGCTTTTGCTATGATTATGTTCTTCAGTAACGTTTCCTGAGCAATGAAGGACCAATAAATGACATATTGAAGTGATATAAGAAAATAGACTCTACAGTAGGCCCATATTCACATTAGAAATGACACAAAATAGCCAATTTTTATGGAAACTCAATGTAGCAAGTTCAACTTCCTCGCCATAACAAGATAAGCTGTCACATATCTGAGAAAGTATGGGAACCGAACAGGTAAAAGATCTTAAGGCGAAGTAAGGGTTCATCTAAACATCAAACTTTTAACGAAGGGCATTAAACCAAAATGAAAAAATCACTTATATTGACAAGATATATGGACGACTCAGAATGATTGTATATCCTATGCCTTGTGGCAGACAAACCATCTGAGCCCATATTACTTCAGTAATTTGATTGTTCGTAAAGAAAAGCATGATAAACAATTGGTAGGTGTATCCTTAGCATGAAACTCAACAACTAAATGAGATGAAGCCAAATATAGTTGACGAGCAAATTGCTGAAATGGTCCCCAATAATATGATCGAGTTGCACTTTGGTCCCCAATAGTTACACGGTTGCACGTTAGTCCCCGAAAGTGGCCAAAAAGTTGCATTTTAGTCCCTACGTCAACTTTTTCGCTAATATTTCAGGTTTATGCGTTAAAACTGGGGTAAAAATGTAGCTTTTAAGACGTAAAGTTGATTTTTTACCTCAATTGGTGCTAAAATGAAACTCCACAACACTAATTGGGGTGAAGAAAAAAGGGAATTTTGGCTGGAGGGGTTGTGGAGTTTCATTTTGGCACCAATTGAAACAAAAAAAATCAACTTTAAATCTTTAAAATTATATTTTGACCCCAATTTTAACTCATAAACCTGAAATGTTAACATAAAACTTGACGTGGGGACTAAAGTGCAACTTTTTGGCCACTTTCGGGGACTAACGTGCAACCGTGTAACTATTGGGGACCAAAGTGCAACTCGGTCATACTATCGGGGACCATTTCAACAATTTGCTCTATAGTTGACATTTCTAAGAAAGTTGCAGGAAGATTCTCATTTTAATAAATACGTATATGAATAGTTACATGGGGAAATGGACAAGTACAATAATTAAAGGTTGCATTCAGAACTGAAAATTTGTGGCTACCTGATGGTGGGTGGGGAGGAAGAACAGATTCACTTTCAATAAATGACCATGCAGTTCTAATGAGGCCATCAGCTTTATTTCCTGCACTTCTAGCTCTTTCTCCTCCTGAAGCATTCCCCTGTGGTAGTAATGGTAAAAAATATTATAAGCCGCTTACTATGCTAATGGTTAGTTGCAAGTGCGTTAATACACACTCCTCTATGGCTCTTTGGTAGTCCAAATATTCAATAGCTAGGAAATAGATTTACCATGATCCATCTGGAATGAACTCCTGCATAAATTGATGCACCACGGAACAAAGAGAAGGCCACATAGAATTTCCATTGAGCAGCAGGCCATGGTTTTCCCTGAACCGTAATGATTCTTTTCAGCAGTAAACATAATGAGATTTACTGGAAATAAAGATTAGAACCCTCAAATATGACAGGAGATGCAATTTAATCAAATTACAATTGAAGGTTAAATACAGGCAGTAGGTAGCCCGTATGTATCATTAGTACTTCTATTATGTGAATATAATTTATCGTGGCTATTCAATGAGGAAATCGGTGGGAAGTATAAATTGCACTAGTGCATGAGCAAATTTGAGAATCAACATTACAGTAAAATTATTTTCATGGACTTTACCGCATAAGAACAGTAATCTTCAAGATATTCTGCAAGGGAAGGAATTCCTTCAGGCATGCTGGTAAGTTCAAATCCACCTTTATCCTCTGCTTCATCTAGTGAAATATCAACAATGTAATGCTGCCACGATATCAGGGATAAAAATTGTCAAATACCAAGCGTATCTGGAAGTTCGCATCTAACTGAATAAACCAAATGAAGAGGAAAGCCAGTCCTCTCAGTAAAAATACTCTTGAGCTATGTTATGGAAAGTTGTACATATAAACAGAGAAAACTTCAAAGCTCATAGCTTCATATTTAATCACATACCAAGCAGCTGGTAGCAACATCACACATCTGATTTCCTAAAGTGGATAGTTCCCAGTCAAGAATGCCAATCACCCGATCCTGTGCCATTAACAGTGAATATCATATCTCACCTGTTAACAGGTGTAGTCACAAATGGTATGTAACAGTTATCAAAATAGTACAACAGCCTTTCCAAGTATTGCACCTCGACGGGATGAAAAACAACATTATCGATGCGAAAGTCACCATGAACTAGACCAGCTGTAGCTCCAGAAGAATCTTCCTGTGGTATGTGTTTCCTTAACCACTCAACCAGTTGCAACATCTTTGGATTTCTGGGGGATTTTCCCTCACCGGTAGAAACTAGATACTGTTTAGCCCATCTCTCCACCTAAAACAGGAATATAAGTTTACTGTTCGCCAGTTTCCAATGATTTAAAAAATAAAGCATTTACAATGAACATATATCAATAGCTAGACAGAAAGTAGTTCCAGCACCAGCTCTTACAATATATACATAAGAAGAATTACAACTGTAAATTTGTGGTCTCATTTACACTTCTAGAGTTTCCTTCTATGGCGTTGCCAACAGGTGACGTGTGATGGCATTTTGAGTTAAAAAAAAACAGGTTTCATGTCAGGGAGCTTCAGTTTTATAACAGCAAAGAGGGGCCTTACACATTTTATAAGTGCATATATAATTATCTCTGTTTGCCTTGGGATGAGAGACACAAACCTGTCTCTTGCAGTAATCGTTTCGTCTTCCAAAGTTTCCTAGACCAATGGCGTCAACATCAGGAGAGTGCAGTGACGCTAAAGCTTTTGCAGTTGCATCATATAACGCTTTTCTTTTCTCTGGTGCTACACCCTATACAGAGTGATCCACACTACATCACTACTATTTCATGAAACATAATTTCCTAATACTAATGGGTTCAAGGGTTTAGGGACACATAATAGGAGTAGTACAGAAGTTGGAGCAAAAGATGGATTTACAGGTAACTTTGGGTCAATAAATAGACGCCCTTCCAGATATTCCATGATGTAGAATGGAGTTCCAATTACGCTTGAATCAGAGCATAAGCAGAAGACTTTAGGAACTGGCACCAAAGTATGATTACCCAATGCATGGAGAACCTACAAGCCCGAGTTGTTAAGAAAATTAAAGACTTTCAAAGCAGCAAAGTCTTTAAATTGGTGAAGTTTAAAATTCCTCCTTACGCTATCAGTTAGGGAAAATACTAAGCATAAGTATGCTTGGACATGGAAGTGTTTAATTTTATACATAATAGCTAAAACAAGCTTTAGTAGTCTTGTTTGGTCGTTAACCATTTGTAGATATCATAGAACTATTAAAGATATCATGGATCAATAGAATGTCTTCAACAGTAATACTAACTCATTTATAGGATGACATCAAGATGGACTACAACAAATAAGAAAAGTAAGCAATTGTTGTTTTAGTAGTCTTGTTTGGTCGTTAACCATTTGTAGATATCATAGAACTATTAGAGATATCATGGATCAATGGAATGTCTTCAACAGTAATACTAACTCATGTATAGGATGACATCAAGATGGACTACAACAAATAAGAAAAGTAAGCAATTGTTGCATAATAGCACGGACACTGATTTCTACAAAATCAAGTGTTAGTATCAAATCATCGGCAATTAGATATATGAACTTTTCTTATATTCCTTTGTTTTTCAGGTGGTACATATGCAATTTACTTGATGTAGGAAGTTTGGGAAGCCTTAAGGGGTAATGCAGATCAAGTACTAGGAAAATAAGTATAAATGCAAAAAAAAAATGTTCAGGCTCTTATTTCAAACAAGAAATGCAGAACTTAATATCAAGGGCAGTACCTGATATTCTCTCTCAACAGCATGTGCCGATTCAAGCAATTTTCCAGGAGGCTTCTTCCTTAACACATATCTCTTTACAGAGGACTCAGAGCGGACTTCCATGAGAAATGTAGGATTTGATTGACCATGCCCAAACTGACATAGAGAATCAATGCAATCAGTAAATGAATACATTAGATTAAAGACATTTGAGGTTATTCGGTATGGTGGGCAAATAATGGAAGTGTTACAAATAAAATATCATCCTTCAACAAAACTTGCTTTGCTCTTATCCAAAGATCTAGACTACAAAATAACAAGTATGCTGCATTTAAAAACAGCCTGACAACATTTCATGGCGCAACACGGAGGTGGGGTGGGGGGATGGGGCTCTCATGTCTGGGGCTCCTTCTAGAAACCTGGGCCAAAGGCTTCCACTCAAGACAGTTCTAACTACGAGGCTGCCCGACTTTCAGTCTCTATAGATATATATGCTGGAAAGTTATTCATATATACTAAAGATACAAATTATTGTCCCACTTATTTATCTCCAAACATAAAGATGATATATAAACAGGGATATATTGAAACGTGCCCATCATGTGAACAGAGCCTATGACCTATAAGGTCTCTGTAAGTCTCCTCTACCACTGGACCCATCATATAATCCGCATGCAGATCACCACTCTTGTTTCTGTATATCTCGAAACAACAATAACATGCCTCAATGCCTCTGAACAGGCTCCTGCCTAAGCGGTGTAAGGGGTCTTATAGTATGCAGCCTTACTGCAATGATCATAGGAAGGTTGGTGCAAGAGTGAAGTGCTAACACTATCTACTACTTCACAATAAATAATAACTGTAAGTAGTGTAATGAGCCATTTTGACCTACTCCAATTATATCCAAGTAAGAGAATATAAGAAATGTGAGAAAGAAAGAAACTCTCCAACAGAATGTCTACATTGTGCTTTTCGATCCAATTTTTAGCATCCAACACTTACAGGAACAATAAAAGGATAAACTTCTATAGCTACATTCATCACCGAATCTGTCTTGGAATTTTGTCATCCCCTTCTTTCTCTTCACATAATACAAATTGACTTCATATGGACTACTGTAATATATTACGATCTTTAAGTTACACCTTTTCTTCGTTACACCTTTTTTTCATTACACCTAACTTCATTAAGTTAATAATGTGAATTCTGTCACTCTTTTCATGCTCAAATAGTAACAAATTTATCAATTGTACTATAATAATGGAGAACACTAGACCTAGACCATGCATTATAACGAAATTCCCAACTATTCTACTATTCATCTAACCCCATCATTCTTTAGGACTGATTCTGCACTCGAACTAACCTCAACTCGGGTTAAATAACTGATACTCCCTCTATCCCTGATTGTTCGGATGTTTAACCAAACGTTACAAAGACGGGATTTTGACTTCAAAATCATCTTCATGCTACTAATTCAAATTGCACAAACTCAACATACTTGTTGTCGGCTGTATCTAATGACACTAGTTTTCACCATAATAAACACATATATAAAAGAGACATTATTCATTTAAGACTGCGTGCCTTATTCGTTGAATATTAAAATTACACATCAAATTTTAAATGAGTAAGCAAATTTCAAAGCTACCAAAAATTCACTTGGTTCAACTAACTTCTCTTACTGAACCCTTTGATTATCACCATAAAATGAACTAACAAAGCAGTTAGCAAATCATGGTACAAAGTTCAATGTAAGGCGTTCATGAAATTTAGTGTATCCTCAGTTTTTTTATCGTGAATGAGCAACGGCTAAATAAAATATTAATTCACACAAACATCGACTGTGCACCAATAAGCTAGCTCATAGAATTCGACACGAGTTTAAATTTTGAAAACCTGATAAAGATTGAAATCAAAAGGGGAGTGAGGGAAGCCAACAACATGATCAGAAGCATATCGAAGCAGCGCTCCGGTATCGAAAGCCTGAGCTGAGTCGACCCGTATCAAAAGGTCGGATATGTTAGTTGCCATTTATCTGTTTGATGAATTGCCTGAGAGAAAAAAAATCAAGAATTATTTTTGTGGGAAAATGATGAAGTTTGGTGTTTAGGTACTCGTAGATAGCATGATTGACCAAATGATGAAATTTGGTGACGAGTATTTCAAGGTGTTGGGTGGGCCCTGCTTTCTAAATATGGGCAACATTATTTCCGATTTTCCATACTCAAATTAGTAAATAAATCGGGTGAAATGATTATTTTATCCTGTATTAAAAGCTTCTCAAATATTACAGTTACAAAATAAAGGCGGTTAAGAGTATTGTAAATGAATTGTCAGTCGTGTAGCTTGATATTTGGTTAGGATGTGACTCCAAAATATTGTACTTAACAATCCGTCTGAAAGCTCTGCGAGCAGGACTTGATAATTATGTACTTCATACCCGGTCGAAATTACACCTTTAGGAAAATAAATTTTAGTTAATACTAATACATTATCCTTTATGCTTGATAATTGGCAATAATATTGTGAACATAATGATCATTTGATACTACATGCTCGGTGCTGCGTGCAAAATATCTACTTCAACCTTGCTCAATGGGTGCTTTGGAGTGTTGAAATCGACTATAATTTTTTTTTTATCGATATCATTATTTAATATTCAATACAAATGAAAATGGCGGATACCATATATTAAATATTGGGTTAATGGCAGGGATGATCACCTATATTTGCCATATGTTACCAGTCGATCACCTATGATTTAAAATGTTCCAGTCGATCACCTAATCATTAGTAAAACATACGTGATCATCCCTGCCATTAGATAATTAGCAATAACATTGTTCAAGTGTCTTTTTGTAGTAGTTACAGTAACAAATATAGATATAGCTAAGTACTATAAAAGTTATACTCCCTCCGTTTCTTTTTATTTGATTGTTTGGAGAAAAAGTACTTTATTAAGAGATTGTGAAAAATTACATTGGGATTGTAAAAAAGTGTATTGGAATTGTAAAAAGGTGCATTGGAATTATAAAAAGGTGCACTGGAATTGTAAAAAGTTGCATTGAAATTGTAAACAATCAAATAAAAAGAAACATGGAAAAAATGCTCAAACAATCAAATAAAAAGAAACGGAGGGAGTAATATTTATTACAAAAGATAGTAGATATTGTTGGAATTATGAGATGTTTGACACGTCATAATTAGTGCCCATTGAACAATTTCATTGTTCGAAGTGATTACTTATTTAAGGTTAAGTTCATACGTATATTATTTGTTTGACAATAATATACGAGCTGGGAATGAATTAGAAATACATTAGGGGTCTTGATGGTTTTACTAGGACCCGCTCATGATTTATATGATAGTAAAATACTTGTCGATATTTTATTAACATATGACTAATGTTATTTCGATCCTAGAAGGTCACACACAAACAATGCGCTTGATTTTCAATACGATTGAAACTTCCGGGTTAAAAGTGTAAACGTCAAAGAATAAAGGGGAGGAAATTCCAAAGTGGAATTTCCACCCCATTAACCGTCCAAAAATGATGCATAAGAATGCATTTGACTTTTTGAATTCAAATGCACTAATGCTAGTCTTGAATGGGAGCTTGAAAAAGGGGGAGGTTACATATGGATGTTAATGTGATTAACACCATATTAAGACCACATTTGATGACAATGTTTTTTCATCCTTTTTGTACACTTTGTAAGACAAGGAAAAAACAGAAAAAGAAAAATACTCCCTCCTTCCTCTAGTTTTTGGCCGAAAATATACACACAAACCAAGAGAAGAAATCGTTTTTCTCTTGGTTCATTCTTGACATATACGCTTCAAGCTCTAGTTGCTTCAAGGGAGGAATCAATCACGCATTGGTGTGGACTAACTAGAGAGAGGAACGGACGTTGCTCTTCCGCTACGCACTCGATCACGCTCGAAGAGGTATACTCGAAACTCGTAGTTAAATGTGAATTTAGAACTTTGTATTCGATCGTTTATACGTTTTTGTATAATTTGATATGCAAAACATGTATAAAATCCCAACAGTGGCATCATGAGCCCGGTACATATGTTCTAATTCACTTTAAATGTCTTGAAATTTGATTTCATGAATTATAATATCATATGTGTATGTTTTGATATCATCAATTAAGGTTGTTGTGCATTATGTGTATTGTGCAATTATGTAATTGTTAAGGCCTGTAAATATTTTTCTAAAATTCTGTAAAAATATGTTTCGAACAGTAGACAAAATTTCGAGACCACTGTAATTTTTCTGGAATTGTTTCGATTTGTTAAGTGCTCGAAATAAATGTTTGAAACAGCCATATGTTCATCCGAACGGATTTGATATACCTTTCGTTTGAACAGTTTTAAGTGCTGTATATATTTTTATATAATTCTGGAAAAATATTATTCAAATAGTACATTGAATTTCGAGTTTACTGTAATTTTTCTGGAATTGTTTCGATTTGTTAAGTGCTCGAAATAAATGTTTGAAACAGCCATATGTTCATTCGAACGGATTTGATATACCCTTCGTTTGAACAGTTTTAAAGGCTGTATATATTTTTCTAAAATTCTGGAAAAATATAAATAAAATATTAGAGTCAATTTCGAGTTTACTGAAATTTTTCTGGAATTTTTTGGATTTCTTAAGTGCTCGAAATTGACATTTGAACAGTCATATGTTCATCCGAACGGATTTGATATACCATTCGGTTGAACAGTGTTTTAACGGCTGTATATATTTTTCTAAAATTCTGCAAAAATATAAATCAAATACTAGAATGATTTTCGAGTCTACTGTAATTTTTCTGGATTTATTTGGATTTATTAAGTGCTCGAAAATGATTTTTGAATAGCCATGTGTTCATCCGAAAAGTTCGGAACACTATTCGGATGAACAGTGTTTTTCGGATGAACAGTGATTCCGATTTCACTGTTCACGAAACACTGTTCACGACTGTTCACATAATTAAAATGGTCCTAAAATTGTTTTGGATTTTGTTTTATTAATTATTGTGAATATTTTGGCTATTCTAGTATTTTGACTTTTTGATTGTCAGAAGAAAATTAATTAAATTATTATAACTTGTATGATAATTTGATTAGATTTTAATGTTACAATATTTTAATTAATAGCACTAATATGATTAGTTGTTAATTTTATTTATATTGGTTATAAATAATATTAAATGCTTATTAATTAAAATTAAAGGCCTTAATTAATTATGTAAAACCTATGAGTTATTGATTTGGTTGTTACATTTGATGTACAATTTATTACATATATGTGTTATAATTGTGTGTACCTTATTTGACATCCTTACATGTTTTAATTGACTTAATTCATGTATTATATATATTTTGATATATTGGATGTTTTATTTTCATTGTGAATGAATGTTGGGATAAGTGATATGATCTGGTTTTTGAAATACAGTCTGCGTACTGTCTTTTATATGACGACTTGTGTCAAAAAGAAATATAACCTGCGTGCTATTTTATGACGACTTGTGTCACTTTTATTTTATTATTTATTACATTGACCTGCGTGTCAATTATTTATCACCACGTGTGATTGTAATCAATAGAAGACGAAGCCACCGAAGGAACTGAAGGAGGACTGAAGACTTAGTTTAGAATTAAGTCTAGTTTTCTTTTCGGTTTTTAGATCATATCACTAATCCCATTTATTTGCGTTATAATTCTTAATTTTCATGCTCATATGATATATATTCTTGCTTGAGTGAATGTATATATGCATGTATGATCATGATTATATATTTATAACTAATCCTACCCTAAGTCAAGTAATTTGCCATACCTGACCCTAAAGTCGGAATAAGACATACGTATGCATGGACCTGCCAGATTGGCAGACATGACATGTCCTATGACTTGATCCCGATGGAATAATCGAATGATTTCCGATTCAGAATCGGGCTTCGATTGTTCATTCTGACTTTCGTCAGTAGGCTCAGGTTACTTGAACAGTGATTCCCATAATCAGATTTGGGCCTGTTGGCAAAAGTTGTCACCAATGCAATCTTGTAAGATTTTTGGTGACACCGAGAATTATGCCCGGCATAAATGGTGATCATTCACCTACTCACATGATTGGTAGTCGAAATGTTGCGTGCTGCCGTTCGATTATTAATTATCTGAGTTCTCGGATACATTGTGTATTTTAGTAGGATTATGAACACATTGTATGAGTTCAAATATTTTGATATTTTGAATTATCACTATGACATGCTTATCTGAGTTATTTATTCGCCTTTTACCGCTGTAGTTATCATGTCTACGAACGATAAAAACTCTAAGTCTCTCCGCTCCGCTTTGGAGAAATTCAAACTTAATGGTGCTAATTTCCATGACTGGGCTCGCAACTTGAGAATTATTCTCAAGTCTGAGAGAACAGATTATGTGCTCACCACCAAACTTCCTGAGGTCGTTCCCACCGATGAGAATGAGTATTATGTCTATGAACAGCACATGAATGATGCTACAGATGTCCAGTGCTTAATGTTGGCCAACATGGAATCGAATCTTCAGATTCAATTCGAAGAGGTCAACGCTTACGATATGTACCGCCAGCTGGAAAATTTGTTCCAGCGGGAGGCACGCAATGAGAGATACGATACTGTTTGTGCTCTTGTTGACTGTAAGCTAGGCAATGGACAGCCAGCAAGTCCCCATGTCATCAAGATGATAGGGCTGGTCGAAAGACTGGCCTCATTGGGGGCACCCGTCTCTAAGGAGATGTCTGTGGATATCATTCTTAGGTCGCTGCCTGATTCCTTCAGTGGTTTTGTGTTGAACTTTAACATGCACCAATATGACAAGACGTTGTCTGAACTGCATGGTATGATCAACAATGCTGAACAAAACATTAAGAAGGCAAAAGGCACTTCTTCCTCTGTTCTGACCATTCAGAACAAGAAACAGTTCAAGAGGAAGAAAGGTGCCAAAGGCAAGACTAAGGTTGCCCCCCGTGCAACAGCTCCTACTCAAAAGGCATCCAAGAAGGATGCCAAAAGGGAAGACAAGTGTCATTATTGCGGAATAATTGGCCATTGGAAGAGAAACTGCAAGAAGTACCTGGCAGACAAGAAGAGTGGTTTGACCACTACTACTCCGCCAACAGGTATTCATGTTATAACTGATTTACCTTCTGATTCTAATTCTTGGGTGTTAGACACTGGATGTGGTACTCATATTTGTCGAAATATGCAGCACCTGCAGAATAGAAGGAAGCTCACAAGGGATGAAGTGGACCTACGAGTAGGCAATGGTGCAAAAGTTGTAGCTCTTGCTGTAGGAACACTGTCTTTAAATTTACCATCTGGATATTGTATTGTTTTGAATAATGTATTCTATGTTCCTACTTTATGTAGGAACATTATATCAATTTCCTTATTAAATTTGGATGGTTTTTCCGTTACTATTGATAAAAGTGGTTGTTTTATCTCTAAAAATGGAAATGTTTATTGTACTGCATCCCTGCAGAGTGGTCTCTATATCTTGGAAACAAGTGTAGAAACTTATAACATCAGTATGAAAAGGAACAAGCCCAATGACTTGAACCCGACATACTTATGGCATTGCAGACTCGGTCATATAAGTGACAAACGCATTAAAGAGCTCCATGACAATGGAATTCTTACGTCATCTGGTTTTGAATCTTATGACAAATGCGAGTCATGTCTTTTAGGAAAGATGACCAAGTCACCTTTCACTGGTACGAGTGAAAGGGCAAGTGATTTATTGGGAATCATACATACTGATATATGTGGCCCAATGAACACGCCCGCTAGAGGAGGTTTTCCATACTTCATTACCTTCACCGATGACTTCAGCAGATATGGTTACGTATATCTGTTGAAACATAAGAGTGAAGCCTTTGAAAAGTTCAAAGAATTTCAGAAAGAAGTAGAAAACCAACTCGGCAGGACAATCAAGATTCTTCGCTCCGACAGGGGAGGAGAATACTTGAGCCATGACTTCTTGCAACACCTAAGAGAATGTGGTATTGTATCACAACTCACACCTGCTGGTACACCACAACACAATGGTGTCTCCGAAAGGAGAAATCGAACCTTATTAGATATGGTTCGATCAATGATGAGCACATCAGAACTCCCAACTAGTTTTTGGGGTTATGCATTGGAAACTGCCGCTTCCACACTAAACAAATGTTCAACCAAATCAGCACCTAAGACCCCACATGAGATGTGGTTTGGGACTCTTCCCAAACTAGGGTACTTGAGGATTTGGGGATCCGAGGCCTATGTTAAGAAAGTTAACAAAGATAAGCTTGGACCTAAATCCGACAAGTGTTACTTCATTGGTTATCCTAAGGAAACCAAGGGATATTACTTTTATCTCAAACCCGAAAATAAGATTTTCGTGGCTCGTAATGGAACTTTCCTTGAGAAAGAATACATTACAAAGAGATATAAGAGTAATGAGACTCTTGAAATTGTTCAAGAGGGTGATGTAGCAGGTACTAGTACCTTAGCTGAATCACCTCAGGAGGTGGACCCTTCTTATGAAGAAGAGGTTCAACTCGATCCACGGGAAACCGTAGACGAGCCTGCTGATACTCAAAACATCCCTCGGAGATCCGAGAGGTCCCGTCAGGAACCCGATAGATGGTATGGGGAATTTTTCCTGATTGAAAGCGGGGAACCCTCAACTTATGAGGAAGCCATGAAACAACCTGATGCTGATGAATGGCTCCTAGCCATGCAATCCGAGATGGGATCAATGTACCATAATAAAGTATGGACATTGATTGATTTGCCGAGGGGTGATAGACCCATCGAATGCAAATGGGTATTTAAACGAAAGCTTGATAAAGATGGAAATGTCCATGTTTATAAGGCTCGACTTGTGGCTAAAGGTTTCAAACAGATTCATGGTATCGACTATGATGAAACTTTTTCTCCAGTCGTTAAGTTTAAATCCATTCGGATTATCTTAGCCATTGCCGCATACTACGATTATGAAATTTGGCAAATGGATGTGAAGACAGCTTTCCTTAACGGGAAACTAGAAGAGGATGTGTACATGACACAACCTCCTGGATTCACAAGCTCGAAAGAGCCTAAGAAAGTATGCAAACTTCAAAGATCTATTTATGGTCTGAAGCAAGCATCTAGGAGTTGGAATCTTCGCTTCAATGAATCAATCAAAGAGTTTGGATTCATTCGATGTGAAGAAGATTCTTGTGTATACAAGAAGGTTAGTGGGAGCAACATTGCATTTGTCGTGCTATATGTAGACGACATTCTTCTCATAGGAAACGACATACCCATGCTTGAATCAGTCAAGGCATGGTTGTGCAAATGTTTCTCTATGAAAGACCTAGGAGAGGCTCAGTACATTCTTGGAATTAAGATCCATAGGGAACGATCTAAGAGACTCATTGGACTGAGTCAAAACACTTATATTGATAAGGTATTACTTAGATTCCATATGGAAAATTCCAAGAAAGGTAATCTCCCTATGAGACATGGCATTTCTATTAGTCGTGCTGACAGTCCCACAGACAGCATCGAAATAGAGAAGATGAACAAGATCCCTTATGCCTCAGCCATAGGATCTATCATGTATGCCATGCTTTGTACACGACCTGACGTTTCTTACGCTTTGAGTGTAACAAGTCGTTATCAATCGTGTCCAGGACAAGAGCACTGGAAGGCCGTAAAGGCCGTTCTTAAGTATTTGAGAAATACTAAAGACATGTGTCTTGTCTATGGGGGAGATAAAGAGTTACAGGTTGTAGGCTACACCGATGCGAGCTTTCAAACCGACAAAGATGATTCTAGATCTCAGTCTGGTTATGTGTTTTGCATCAATGGTGGCGCAGTGTCTTGGTGCAGTAGCAAGCAAGGCACTGTGGCTGATTCTACGACAGAGGCAGAATATGTTGCAGCATCTGAAGCTGCAAAGGAAGCATGCTGGATCAAGAAGTTTGTGAGTGAGCTTGGTGTTGTACCTAGCATTGACGAGCCAGTAGTGTTATACTGTGATAACACTGGTGCAATTGCTCAAGCCAAGGAACCAAGATCACATCACCGCTCCAAGCATGTGCTCAGAAAGTATCACATCATTCGTGACATCACGGAACGAGGCGATGTGAGTGTATGCAAGATACATACAGACGATAACCTGGCCGACCCATTGACCAAACCTTTGCCTCAGAGCAAACATGACAAGCACGTATCTGGTGCAGGACTTAGATATATACTTGAATGGCGTTAGGTTTAGTGGGAGCTGTATTGTCTGTATTTTGTCATAGTTTAGTCCTGATAAGATTATGTTGAATAATTGATTCAAATATATGTATGTTTATTTTCAGTTTTACTGTCTTTCATACATATATCTTTATTTTGATTCCATTGTTATCCATGGCTTCTAGAGAGGTCTTTGGGGTTGAGGATCCCAAATGAGAAACCCTCTACTAAGCCTAGAAGCAAGGGGATAACTTATCTCTGATCAAATGTTAACTGATTGGAATCGAACATTGTAATGATCAGCATGCACATGATTGTCTTGGTCACGTTTCTTAGACAAGAAAGGGAGTAAGTGTACTCTAGTCATGTACATGGGTATATATCTTGGAACTAGTCCAAGCTATGATATTGGATTCGACCGCCATGAGAACTTAGAAGATGACATATCTGTGTCCTAAGTGTTTCTCATCGAACTTATGTTAAATGGTGATTCTTAGACCTGTATGGCAGGAATGCGTTAGCATGAGACTTGCGTGTCTTGACTATGTAAATCGTCTCCTGTAGAAGGGAGGCTATAAAGGCATATGTTGGGCATACTTGGAACATGTTGGTACATTGGTTGTACATCAGAGGGGATTCGCACAAATCGGTTATGTCGATTGATTCATAAAATCTCGGTAGATTAATGGTGATTAAGATGGCCATCTCCAGTAGCAGTACTGGGTATCACATTAATTCTATGTATCCGAGACAGTACAGGTGCAAGAGTATGGTGACACATATCTTACCATAGCTTGACTGTGAGAATCGCGATGCGAAAGAATCACTTCACAAGTAATCGTCCAAGGGCAAGTGGGAGTGTTGGAATTATGAGATGTTTGACACGTCATAATTAGTGCCCATTGAACAATTTCATTGTTCGAAGTGATTACTTATTTAAGGTTAAGTTCATACGTATATTATTTGTTTGACAATAATATACGAGCTGGGAATGAATTAGAAATACATTAGGGGTCTTGATGGTTTTACTAGGACCCGCTCATGATTTATATGATAGTAAAATACTTGTCGATATTTTATTAACATATGACTAATGTTATTTCGATCCTAGAAGGTCACACACAAACAATGCGCTTGATTTTCAATACGATTGAAACTTCCGGGTTAAAAGTGTAAACGTCAAAGAATAAAGGGGAGGAAATTCCAAAGTGGAATTTCCACCCCATTAACCGTCCAAAAATGATGCATAAGAATGCATTTGACTTTTTGAATTCAAATGCACTAATGCTAGTCTTGAATGGGAGCTTGAAAAAGGGGGAGGTTACATATGGATGTTAATGTGATTAACACCATATTAAGACCACATTTGATGACAATGTTTTTTCATCCTTTTTGTACACTTTGTAAGACAAGGAAAAAACAGAAAAAGAAAAATACTCCCTCCTTCCTCTAGTTTTTGGCCGAAAATATACACACAAACCAAGAGAAGAAATCGTTTTTTCTCTTGGTTCATTCTTGACATATACGCTTCAAGCTCTAGTTGCTTCAAGGGAGGAATCAATCACGCATTGGTGTGGACTAACTAGAGAGAGGAACGGACGTTGCTCTTCCGCTACGCACTCGATCACGCTCGAAGAGGTATACTCGAAACTCGTAGTTAAATGTGAATTTAGAACTTTGTATTCGATCGTTTATACGTTTTTGTATAATTTGATATGCAAAACATGTATAAAATCCCAACAGATATACCACTAGACCAATAATCATTAGTAAAACTATAAGTCTATAATGAAGAGTTGATGGACTATTGATGAAAATTCAACACATCCAAGCAATTTAATGCAAAATATACTATACGACAATAGTAATTTATTGCAATGAAATTCGATCTGTTTAAATGTGAGATCATATTTAAATATTGGATCAACATATTGAAGAACTTGAACGGACGAGAACCCTCTCGTGTAATATTAATAATCAAAGTAAGAACCACCACTTTTATCTTCTTTTCCATCTCTTCTTTTTCTTCTTCACAAACCCACCACCAACAACTTCACACGCACAAATTCGAAACCACACCCCATCACAAGGGTGGAATGGACTCGAGTTCACAGGGGTTTAGGGGGAGGGGGCGACTTCATAAGGGTTTGGTGGGGAGGGTGGCGACTTCACAGGGGTTTGGGTAGGGTGGTTGTGGGCGGGGTATTTTGTGGTTGTTGTTGGTGAGGTAGGTGGTGGTGGTAGAAAGAGTGATGGTTGGTGGGTTTGTGAAGACGAAGAAGAGATTGGGAAGAAGATGGAGGTGGTTTTGAATTTACGATTGTTGGTGGTAGTGAGTTTGTAACGAAAAGGTTTTGATGGTGGTGGTGGTGGAATGGTGAAGTTAGAAGAAAGAAGAAGAAGAAGAAGAAGAAGAAGAAGAAGAAGAAGAAGAAGAAGAAAAAGAAGGTGAGGGTTTCACGAATTGCAGGGGAATGTGCTACCCTTTGCCAAAAAAAGGTTGGGTGCTAAAAGTTAAATATTGACACCAAAGGTGCCAATCTGCCAAAATTCCCGATTCTTTGCAGGTGTTCAGGTATATTGCTCGCAAGACAGGACCATGGATTTGTCATTCCAAAATATGGCATATAGGTACATTGATTAGCATGATTGGAGCGAGAATGGAGCACTTCTGGTGAGAACGGAACATGGCTGTTGACTACAACTTCCTACACAACATAGCGGTCGAATCATTTGGCGCGCGGAGAGGAGGACCAACGACTTAAAGACATCATACAGCTCGAGGAAATTTGATATTCTTACTAATCAATTATATCATACTTCTCATTTCTAATATGTTTGAGTACATAAGTATCACCATATAGCCATATAATATAGGTAACAATATACACACATGTGTATATTGGAGAGGTAATTATTGCTGAAATGGTCCTAGTAAGTGGATGACCGTTGTAGTTTGGTCCCTGTAAGTGGGGCCGATGCGCAAATGGTCCTTAAAAGTGTATAGCGGGTGCGCATTTGGTCCATAAAGTAATGTTTTTGTGGTTTTACATATATAAATGCTAAAATTGGGCCAAAAATGTAATTTTTAAGAGTTTGGTTTGGCGAAACGCTTAAAACTTCATTTCCCGTTTCATTAAAACTCCGATTTTGATGATTCAAAGTACGTTGGAAAGCTATTTTTATCATCTTTAAGAATATGAGTTAAAACCCCAGTTTTATCAACATTAAAATTTTCAAAACATTTCTTTTGACCAAACATACATAAAAACGTTGAATCACTTATCGTCTTTTTGTCAAGAATGATTTGAAAAATATCTCTCATATACAAGCTTCAACAAAGATTATTCAAGAGACTCTAAGATATGATTGAAGGCTAAATTTTACCTTTGTATATGTTTTTCATCCATAGCATAATATTTTTATCGTCTTTTTGTCAAGAATGATTTGTTTCTTCGTTGTCCTTTCATGACACGTGAATGTCGACTCTTTCTTTTGTGATGACGAAGAAATAAAATCAACCATACACTAGTCATTGAGGGCTTGAAGAAGTTAAAATAAAATCAACCAGACACTAGTCATTGAGGACTTTTGAAAATCTTAATATTGATAAAACTGGGGTTTGAACTCATATTCTTAAAGATTATGAAAATAGCTTTCTAATGTATTTTGAATCGTCAAAATCGGAGTTTTATTGAAACGGAAAATGAAGTTTTAAGTGTGTTGCCAAACCAAACTCTTAAAAATTACATTTTTTGCCCAATTTTAGCATTTATTTACGTAAAACCACAAAAACATTACTTTAGGGACCAAATGCGCACCCGCTATACACTTTCAAGGACCATTTGCGCACCCGCTATACACTTTCAAGGACCATTTGCGCATCGGTCCCACTTACGGGGACCAAACTGCAACGGTCACCCACTTACTAGGACCATTTCAACAATTACCTCTATATTGAACTGGTGAAATTATTATTTTATCATCACTTAATTCCCTTCATTACTACACTTTTAAATAGTAGACAAAATGGTAATTTCACTCCTAAAATTCACTATTGAAGAAAATACGAAAAAAAGAAAAAAAAAAGACTTAAACGTTATTCAAGAAATTAAACGGAAACAAAAAATGACTTTTGAAAGACATTTCATGCAGGATGGGTAAATGAACAACCATAATTGAAACTACATATCTCTTGCGGAATGGAGGTTCTTGTTGCTTGGTTGGTTGAATTTTGGACTTAGTGCGACTTTGAAGTTCTTTAACAAGAAGTAACTTAATACTTATGGGGTATGGTTAGGGATGTTTTCGGTTTGCTGAAAATCGGCAAAATCGACCAAACCGAAATTTAATCGACTTGGTTGAAAAAAAATGACACGAACCGAGACGGTTCAAAAAAAATTGGAACCGACCAAAAATTTTCGGTTTTCGGTTTAGCATAAACCGAACCGAACCGACCGAACCGAACCAAACCGACTCTTTATATATATTAATTAAATATTTATATTTGGGATATTTCTTAATATTTATACTTAATTTTGATTTGTTTTTTTAAATTATTATATTACTTATTATAGTTTATGGAAACATGTATCTACTGTTGCTTCTGAGGCTGCATTTAACACTAGTGAACGAATCATGGATCCTTTTAGGAGTAGGTAATCTCCTGACACTGTTGAGGCTTTGATTTGCTCGCAAAATTAGTTAAGAACAAAATTAAAACCAATTTCCTTGAAGAGTAGATTGGAAGAGGTGAATAAAAAAGAAAAAGAAAAGGAAGGTAAATCATAAATGTATTATTTTATAATTTTTGGTTTTTGATAATTATATTTAGTAATTATAATTTTATTTATTTATTATTTAACTCCTTTGTTTTTTGGGACGGAGGTAGTATGTGTTTGTTGTCATGAATTATTTCTATTTTGTTTTTAACCTTCATACAGACGTGCAGTGTCTATTTAATTTGAAATAGTCGACTTTTATCTTTTTATTTATTTAAAAATCGAAAAACCGACCGAACCGAACCGATTTCGCCTCAAAACCGACATCAACCGAACCGATTTAAACCTACAAAATTTTCAACCGACTTGGTTCGTCGAGTTAAATTAAAAAACCGATAGAATCGGTTTCACACAAAAAAATCGAGAAAAACCGACCAAACTGAACCAAAAACATCCCTAGGTATGGTTAATTGAGTTGAAGTGTGGTTAATTAGATTTCTAAGTTCAGTTAATTATAGTCAAGACTGATGCATATACGAGGTAGTAAGTGCTCCTCTAGATTTTGGCCTATAAAATTACTATTTTACCTCTAGTCTAAATTTATTATTGGCAGGGGACATCATTTAACTTTCCTCAATATCACCAGTTGATCACTTACCTTTCAAAGAGTCCCAGTTGATCACTCACCTGTTAAAACTTGTCTCAGTTGGTCTATTGGCTACTTTTGCTGCTGATTAACACCTGTGATGACCATTATTAAGGACTTTTTCGCATTTTCATGTCGAAATTAAGGGTTGGTTTTGAGTTTATTTCTAATTTTCAATTTTTTTTGCTTAATTTCGACATGGAAAAAACAAAAAAAGCCCTTACTAATGGTCATCACGTACGCTGACCGACGTCGACCAGACAGAAAAATGACCGACATACCAACTAAGAAAAAATTTAAAAAGTGAGTGATCAACTGAGACACTTTAAAAGGTAAGTGATCAACTGGTGATATTGGGGAAAGGTAAGTGATGTTCCCAGCCATTAACCCTTTATTATTTTACCTTTATACGAGAATTACTATTATATTCTTAATAAACTAAAACATTATTATATAGTATAGATTAGTTTCAATTAGATAATATAGCAACATTGACATTGTCTGTCGTCTGTATATTATTGAGCCGTCTCTCGAACCTTTAAGCCTAAGTGTTATGGGTAAGTTGTTGATTTCCACATCATAGCACAATTTTCAACAATGCTAATGTTTTGTATCAAATTCTGATAAAATTTGTTGTTTTGAATAAGTAAGGAAGTTTTATTTTAGATTTATATGCATATATTTTTCATAAGTAACGATTTTGTGAATTGGGTTGATCAATTTGAGTTTTCTTTCTTATGTGTGGCACAATTGTAGTTTTGAATGATCAATGAATATTGTAAAAAGTCGTCTTTCCAACCGAATGCGTGATGAATGGATGAACCAATATATTCAATTGTGTGTCAAATGAAGCTATCATACAGAGGTTTCAAAGTATGACAAGACGTCGTGGTCAATTGCAATTTGAATTTTTTAATATTCGTGTCGTACTTTATTGTATTGGCTTTTTAATTTTTTTTAATAGTTGTATATTTTAACAATTGTACTACCTCTTACATTATTTTCTGCGTCCTCTCTGATTATAGTAAAAGTCATGAATTATCGAAAACTAGTTATTTGTACACGAACTTATTCTTTTACATAATTATTTTGTTGTATAATTAAATAGATATTGGTAAACACTTTATAACATATATATGTATGATAATATACATATATATAGAAAGATCATTATATGATTTGAAAACTGAATTTGAAGGAACTTAAATACATTAATATTTTATACAAAAATATACAACTAGTTAAAATTACTTGATAAATAGTTAAATGCACTTTATTTTTTGATGTAAACACATTTCTCTTCTTGATTGGTTATATGAGAATATGGGGCTTCAATAGGTAAGAACGTGGGGCTTCATTTTACGTAAATGTAACTTCCAATTCCCTCATTCCTCAATTAAATATAGAATAGATGGTCCTTTATTTTCCGGCCTTGTGTTTTTTTAATCTAAACAAAGGAACCATGGCAATACGAACATATAAAAAAATTAAGGGGTAATTTAAAAAGATAAAAAATAATTGAGAGGCCAACAAGATAAGAAATCCATCAAAGGCTTCTAGCCTAGTGGTATCGGACTTGAGCCTTTTGCCAAGAGATCTCGGGTTCGAATCTCGCAGAGGAGTAAATTTAAAAATACTTCCTCTGCTTTTGTGGCTGCTTTGGCAGCGTTTTCGGGGACGCTTGCTGTGTAGCATTTCAGCACCCACTCTGTGAGATTTTAGGCGTTTCGGCGATTTTCAGCACCCACTCTGTGGTATTTCCGGGCATTTAAAGGCAACTTCGGGGATCGGACTCACTTCCAGGAAGCGAAGTTCAAGGATTACGTTAATTCGACAGTCGAGAAGACAAAGCTGTTTATTTGGAGCTTAAACTCCCTTTTATTTGTTTAGAAATGTAATATATTTGATATCGCATACCTAT
Source organism: Echium plantagineum (assembly GCA_003412495.2). Taxonomy (NCBI): domain Eukaryota; kingdom Viridiplantae; phylum Streptophyta; class Magnoliopsida; order Boraginales; family Boraginaceae; genus Echium; species Echium plantagineum. The sequence continues at coordinate 25,463,848 of CM016562.1, read as the reverse complement.
TTTTAACTTTTATCGTTTAAATGAAAAAAAAAAACCAAATAAAAAGCCCAAATAAATAAATAAAATTCCCAAAGATATTTAGAATAGGATTCGCCCACCAACGGGAATCTTGAAATTTCCACATTTGGTGGAGTTGAGCATCATACTATTGATTATTTATTCTTCCAAAAGGCAAACATCATCACATATCATTCTTTTTGAGCTCTTTTCGATCATTAATACTTCAAATATCTTTATTTGATCATTTTAGATTTTAATCTATTCACTTACTATATCAATAGTTGCACGGTAAATTCAGTCACATGATATGAAATGTATGTGGTTTTACCCGTGATCAATTTTTGTATTTTTTTTTTAGTTTTTATTAATTATGAAATTATAGATACTATGCTACAATAATCACGTGATTAGCATATTAAGTTAAGGATGATATTAACGATAAACTCAATTATTGTAGATGATTCGTACCTTTTGCCCAAGAAAATTGAAAGAATAACACCTTAGGAAACTTTTATTGAATTTGAAGCACACATTTAGATTCCTTGGTAAAATAGCATGAATTGACTAAAATACCCCTCTCCAAACTTACATAAATTATTTTATTAAAGATATTTTTTCGATTTTCTTTTAGATTTTTGTCGATCTTTTTTTCGATTTTTTCCCTACTGAAAAGTGTTTGGTTTTGAATTTTTCTTTTTTTGCAAATTCTTGTTCGAATTATTTAGATTTCTTTTTAGATTTTCTTTTCCATTTTTCTAATAGGGTTCGATTTTGGCAAAAATATTCATTTTCGTGGTTTTTGACAAAAATATTCGATTATAATAGTTGTTTGTCAAAAAGCTTCCTTAATTTGCCAAAAAAAAGAAAATCAAACTTCTTTTGCAAAATCGAAACTTTTGGCCAAAGTAACTACCAAAATTGGACGTTTTTGCGTAAATAACTATCAAAATCGATCATTCATACGAAACAACTACCAAAATAAAAACTTTCCTCAAACAACTACAAAAATCGAAAAAAGAAATCGAAAAACAAAATTGAAAAAAAAATCTTAAAAACAAATTGCTCTAAGTTTATAACTGGTATTTTAGTCATTTCATGACCTCTTGGTGCTACTTCGCCAACACATATAAATGTGCGTGCCAAATTTAAAAAAAAAGCTTCAAAATGTGCTATTTTCCAATTTTCTCTCCTTTGCCCTTGATTCTTTTTCCTTGTGTGCTTCTATAAAAAGCCTTCCTAGGTAAATTATGCAATAGAAACACAAATCTTCCTTCCTTTAAATCCTCCTTCCACACCATAATTTTAGCATCATTAACATATTATTACATTATTAGCCATGGAAATGGAATCAAACAAAACCATAACCAAAATAACCAAACAAACCTTTTCTTTACTAGATCATCCTGTGAAGCCTGTTGTTTATCAGCTGGCCAAATTATTACCAATCTTCTGAAGATGCTAGTAGATTGAATCGCAACTTTAATGATCCCGTCGTCCTCTATCGTGGAGAATCGTGAGAAAATAAATCGCGGGATGTATTTATATATCATATTTGTACTATGTGGAGTGTTTGAGTGTATTAATATAAGTAAGTATATTTAATGTCCGTGAGATGAAGTTTGTAATGTGTAGTTGAATGATGTATGTCTGATTAATAAATTATTTCACGGACAAAAGGTAGAACTGAAGTTTATTTGGAATTTGTTTGGTTTTGCTCAAGTACTTATCTCATATGTTATACAGAACAGTGTAATTTTGGTATGAAATGACTATTTTCCCTCAAATGTAATTATAATAAGAGATAATTAAGTTAGGGGCAAAATTGTCATTTGGCATCCAAAAAAAATACTACTATTCGTGTATAGTATTGCCCATAAATTAAGAAAAACAAAAGATATTAAAAAAGTGTATCAAAAATAAAAAATAACAATAATCCCGCACATTTTTTCTAATTTTTTTTTTACATCTTGGACGATACCTCCGTGTGGTGTCGTCCAAGTGCTTTTTTTTTTAATTTAAACAACTTGGTCCAAGTGAAAAATGCTATTTTTAAATTTTTTTTTTAAAATCTCTTAGACGACACCAATATGTGTCGCCCAAGTATTCACTTGGACGACACCACACGGGAGTGTCGTCCAAATGCCACTTGGGCAACCCCTTTTCTCAAGTGTAGTCCAAGTGGGTGTTGTCCAAGAATCATTTTGTAATAGTGACGGTACCGAATTTTTACCCACATAGTAATTACAATGACTCATTTGTTACATTGCCATTCTCAGAAACCAAACTACACCAGAGTTATAGCTAGCTCTCAGAGTTGGTATGTATTTTGTCACAATGTAACATTGATTTGGTTAATATGTATTTACCTCAGTATGTCAACCTTTTGCTTAATTGTAAGTTTTCATATTGAAGTTATGTTATAACAAATAATTGCAACTAGCATGAAATTGTGTTGATTATTTGAATGTTTGGATTGGCTCGAACATATTTTTACCCAAAGTTCAATTCGGTCGAATATCAAAATGAAACATTCGGCTCGAATTCGAAAGAATACTTTTAGTTAATATTCAGTTCAAAAAAGTTTGAAAAAGTTTTACTCGAAAGTATATAAATTTACAATTTATGAACATGAAAGTATACAACTTATTAGAAAATAGTAAAGTAACCGAATGCAGGGCTAAGGGAGGATAATCTTTTCCTTGAAGAAGCAACTGCAATTGACATACCTGAATCGGACATTATTGATGGGTTGGTAAAATTGTGATGCAAGTGTGTATGCTAAAGTTCATACACACCGAAACTCATTTATCAGTCTACAAGGATTTGGACAGGCCATATCTCGTGAATGGAATTGCAAGGGTCTTCGGGTCTCTAGATGTAGAGAATCCATTCTTCAGATCTTTTTTCCTTCGGACAGAATCAAGGATCGCAACACGCATAGGATAACCACCTATGTACCATGTCACCCTTAACCATAGTCTAATATAATCCTCAAGTAACATACATTCAATAAGTAAATGTCTTGCATCATAAATCGACAGATTATATTCCTCTTTTAACTTACGATTGGTACAAATTCGAAATGGGGAAATATTTCGAAGATGTTACGCAAAAAAACGGTATGATTAGTTGTTGTAAACAAAAATAGTCATCCTAAGTGTTTTAGTAAATAAATTAAATTATTCATTTCTTCAATTTATTTCTTCAAGATCCCACTTCTTATATTTCTGACTCTTTTAATATAGCAGATGCTGAAGAAGCCGGAAATAGTCTAAAGTCTTGCTTGGAAACCCCCAAAAGTTGGTGCTAAGTCATGCACTCTTCAAGCTAATGATTGGTTATGGAATTATAATAACTAAGCCCTCTTTAATTGATTTCGCTTTTCTCCATTTACGAGACTTGTAAACATGTAACATGTCAAATGTATTATTTGATATACGAAATTATTCATAAACGATTATAAATCAATGATAAAATATCACTATTTGATTTCGTTGTATTTAACTTTTTATTTTATGAGCATTATTTAACATATATAACTTCTCATGTTATACGTATATAAAGAATATGTCCCTGTCTAAATATACTAGTAAACTTATATATATACATACGTAAGTCATTTGCACATAGATTAAAGATGTGCAAATGAGATATCTATTATTTAACTTTAAACAATTAAAAATATATAGTACTATCTATATACAAATTAAATAATTCACAATCTAGTAAGATTAAGGACGTGCAAATGGCTTATCTAATTTTTAAAATTATACACTACAATTGCATTATAATTGTTACAATTTGGGAAGTTAAAAAAACTTCATTATTAGTCTTGATGGATGGTTAATGTTACATGAAGCTACGTATACCATTAAGAGAATTAGAGAATGAGATCTTCTAGTCGTGGTGTTGATTGTGAATGATTGCTTTTATTCTCCATCTAGTATTTATATTTATTTAATTTTTCATTTTCAATCAAAGTAAATATATACCTTGCAGCAACCAATGAATTCATGTCCAAATATGAGATATTCAATCCCTAGAAACAAACAAAATCATTCATCCATTATTTGTATATAGATATCAAAATAAATCAAGAAGAATGTTTAAAAATTTTGGAGGTTATGATATTTATTTTAATTTTTTTATGTTTATTAAATTTAAATTGTTTATTTAAACATATTTATCATTTTGAAATAATATATAATTCAATTAATATTTATATGTAATTTTTGGGAGGTGAAAGTAAAATATATAACTAAATTGTCAATTTATTAAGGTTAGGGCAAAATTGTTTAGCTTGCTCATATTCAGTCTTTTTCTTTGAACCGTCATTAAACAACTAAATGGATTCAATATAATTCACTTTCAGCAATTCAGCATTCAGTCACTTACAATAAGAGTTCAGACTTCAGATTTCAGTTTTTCAGATTTATCAAAACAGGCCTAAACTTTGATACTTGAAATAATCATGTTTGAACATAAACTTTAAACATCCATAATTTAAATGTCCAAATCTAGAATGACGTTAATTAAAAGACTCAACCAAATAAATAACATTCACTTTGTCAACATTAATGGAAAGCTTGAACATGCCATCAAGAGAGTATCCCTTTCCAACGAATACTTCATTCTTTGTCACCATCACTTTATCGGCTTCTAACACAACCTTCATACCAAATCACTCTTCGTGTGCATCAATTTCTTTGAGAGTCTTGAACATCTCCTTTTTCTTGCACACATGTATAGTAGAACCGAAATCCAACCACCAAATTGACTGATTATCTATTATCATTATGTTAACTTCAGTCACCATAGCAACATAATCCACTTGTTGTTGATCACTTGTTACCATATTTGTCATATTCTTTCTACTTTGTCCATTGTTATCACTATTTGTATTTCGAAACCAGTAATCACGAATATAATACCCAGGAACTAAATTATTCTAGTTTAGATTTTTCTTTTGATAATAGTTTACATAAATAGTAAATAAAGTAATAAACTTAAACATAGAACCTTTACAGATATCATCAAAAGAGGGGTAATCCACGGGGTTCCATCAGACGTGACAAACTTGGAAAGTTGAGAATTATGAATCATCCTCAAATAATTTCCATTTGTATGAAGATATTATGATATAGTTAATAAATAAGAAAATATATTGTTGACTTACATGATATATATCATTTCGTTAGATAAAGTTAATAAAATTTGGTACAAATATATATATTTATCAATATTGTCAACTAAAACTTGACAAAAGTAAAAGTAAAATATAAAAGCTGTAAGTAATCTTCAACAAACTTAGATATGTCTATATGATAGAAAAAAAAGTATTAAATTGTATGGTACATAACAGGAAGGTATATAGAGAGAGTACGATATCATTATAAATAAAAATAATGTCCTCATTATAATTCAATTGAGACTTATTGGACTACTCAAATCTTATCTTAAGTTACCATTGTTCAAAGATTTTCATCAATGTATAACGTAACATATAATAGAATAAAATATGTAATATGTAATATGTAATATGTAAGTATGTAGTAATACTTTCATTTTCAATGAATTTATTAACTTGATTTGTAATATGTGGTAACTTATTATATGGATATTTTAATATTAATTAAATATAGCAAATAAGGAAAATTTATTACTACCATACCATACTAATTAATATCATAACAAGTAATGAATTGAAATCATTTATATATAATTAATTCGACATGTTGTTCCTTATATACGTGCACTATTATAAATATTTACATCTAATTTCATTGATTAATCATCTTGATTTCACAGATAGTTATTTCTATAATATTGCGATAGTTTTAGTTCTTCATTCTCAAAATGGTGGGGAAAAGAGTATCTATTGTCATTCTAGTGATGTTAGTTTTGCTCTCATTCCATGAAAAAGCTGATGCTTTACTCTCATTTCGTGAAAAAGTCGATGTCCTTCCTTATTCAGTGTGTTTAGCGAAATGTCTTGTGAAAAAATGTATGTTTAAAAGAACTGGAAAATGCCTTAGATATTGTACTGCTAAATGCAAATTCAAAACAGGGAAATATTTCGAAGATGTTACGCAAAAAAAGGTATGATTAGTTGTTGTAAACAAAAATATTCATCCTCAGTGTTTTAGTAAATAAATTAAATTATTCATTTCTTCAATTTATTTCTTCAAGATCCCACTTCTTATATTTCTGACTCTTTTAATATAGCAGATGCTGAAGAAGCCGGAAATAGTCTAGAGTCTTGCTTGGAAACCCCCGAAAGTTGGTGCTAAGTCATGCACTCTTTAAGCTAATGATTGGTTATAGGATTATAATGACTAAGCCCTCTTTTATTTATTTCGGTTTTCTCCATTTACGAAACTTGTAAGCATGTAACATGTCAAATGTATTATTTGATATACGAAAGTATTCATAAACGATTATAAATCAATGATAAAATATCACTATTTGATTTTGTTGTATTTAACTTTTTATTTTATGAGCATTATTTAACATAACTTCTCATCTTATACGTATATAAAGAATATGTCACTGTCTAAATATACTAGTAAACTGATATATTATATATATATATATATATATATATATATATATATATACATACGTAAGTCATTTGCACATAGATTAAAGATGTGCAAATGAGATATCTATTATTTAACTTTAAACAATTAAAAATATATAGTACTATCTATATACAAATTAGATAATTCACATTCTAGTAAGATTAAGGACGTGCAAACGGCTTATCTAATTTTTAAAATTATACACTACAATTGCATTATAATTGTTACAATTTGGGAAATTAAAAAAACTTCATTATTAATTATGATGGATGGTTAATGTTACATGAAGCTAAGTATACCATTAAGAGAATTAGAGAATGAGACCTTCTAGTCGTGGTGTTGATTGTGAATGAGTTCTTTTATACTCCATGTAGTATTTAAATTTACTAGTCATTTGTACACAGTCTAGCCTGTGTAAATTTATTCATCATATTTATGATATATATGATTTAGATTAATTTTTATACAAAATTCTTGATAAAGTATTCTTTATGAACTATTAAAATTAGTAAAATCGATGCACTGTCAATGTATGTGCGAATTAATATTTTATTTATTCGTTGCTCATGCACAAAAAAATAAAATATATATAAGAAAATATTATTACATACAAAAAAACATAAAGAAAAAAAAAATTCATATGTTGCTCATTAAATTCATCACTTTGGTTTTAAATTTATATATAGACCTTCTTTCACGTTGTACGAATGGGAAGATTGTAAACAAAGAATTGGAAGATTGTAATGAAGAAAAACCAATAAACAAAAAGAAAATGAAAAAGAACAAGGAGCTATAATTAAATTCATCACTTTGGTTTTAAATTTATATATAGATATTAATTGATGTGACAAATGACTAATTTACCATTTGGTATTTGTTGGATATTATTAAGGTTGCTTAAGAGTGAATCAAATTTGAAGTGGAAAAAAATGAGTTTGTCATTTTTTTATTAAGTGAGTTTGTCATCCACTTAATAAGTAAAGAAGCTTGAGATGTTGTTGAATAAGAAACAACATTGTATTGAGCTTGGAAAATAAACTTGGGCTCGTGCGAGTCAAGTTTTGCTTCCGGTCGAGCTTGGTTTGCATGTGAGATTGCAAAGGGTGTAACGGTTGTAACAGTTGGTGTATTGACTGACAATGCATGACCTGACTATTACGGAATGTAATGGCAACAATTAGTATTAATAATTGTGCATTATATTTTGAATTGACTACCGTTACAAATATAATGGCAGCAATTAGAACTCATAATTGTGCATTATATTTCTTATTGACTCAGCTTCCACACGGTTACAAAATATAATGGCAGCAATTGCTACGCATAATTGTGCATTATATTGACTAATATAATGGCAGCAATTAGTAACATAATTGTGCATTATATTTTTTATTGACTCAGCTTCTACATGGTTACAAAATATAATGGCAGCAATTAGTACGCATAATTGTGCATTATATTTTGAATTGACTAATATAATGGCAGCAATTAGTAACATAATTGTGCATTATATTTTTGATTGATTCAGCCTCTATAAATAGGCAAAACCTTAATCCTTCTACCACACTTGAAACACACACAACTTTAGCACAAATATAAAATCAGAGAACTCCCATACTCTCTGAGTTTTCACACTTGCTTTTCGTCGGTGATACGCATGCTCATAGGCGGTTCGTTGGTTGGCTCATTGTGCTTGTGAGGTCGAACCAAGAGGTGGTTTTATCCTGGGAAACTTGCGACCAAGAAATCCTTAGCACCGAAGGGAGGTCGAAATATCCGTGACTCCATCTGGTTTATGTTTGTTATATTTTTTATTATAGTTATTGAAATTTCAATTTCTAGTAATCATTGTCATAGGTTGTTCATGAGTTTATTGTTTTTCTTTTGCAAAGTTTTATTGTATAGTTGTATATTCCCGGTATCGGTCCTACAGTATTATCTTCTATTGTTGCTCATTTTTTACTTCCGATACAAATTAGTTGTTTCCATTGTTTTCTTAACTTGTTGCTATGTACCTACTCCCTCCATTTTATTATTTTAAGACTCATCACTTTTTGGAGTCAAAGTTAAAAAATTTAATCATGAATTTTTCATTAGTTAATAAGAAATTAAATAGTCATATGAAATTTTGTTAGATTCGTTTTAATCTATAATTTTAAAATATCAATTTTTTATAATTTTTATACAAGTAGAATCAAATATATTTATATTTTAAGTTGCGTTTCGGTGATCGTGAAAAATCGAACTATTCTTAAAATAAGGGATGGAGGAGTACTATTTTATATATTAGGAGTAATAAAATGAAAAGTTACTTTAAGATACATGCTAGATATAATTGATTATTTCTAGTCTAATAGAATGAGAATCTAGGCAATTTTTGTAAATGAAAAAAAAAATTAGAATTTGTTAGTGTAAACTTTGCCATGATTTAGCGGGAGACGATGATCGATCATGTGCCTCCGCCTCCACAAGATATGGGTCCACCATCATTGATAGTGATGATAAATGACTATCTAAGCAGATCCCGGATTCCTTAATTGGATCATTAATTTATAAATACGACAGATAAAGAGTCCCTAACCCAGATCATCACCAATCTGAATATATGAAGTCGATAAAGCTTCTTGGAGAGCATAGCTCCCATTATCTCTCCCCAAAGGAATTGTTGGATTATGAGATTGATGGAAAGTTATACCGACTTGTGGTGGTACAACTTACCATCAATCTCATGATCCAACAATTTTCTTTGGGGAGAGCTAATAATAGCTAGGCTTTCCAAGAACCTCTATACGACTTTATATATTCAGATTGGTGATCATGACTACGAATGATCTAGGGCTAACTAATTTAAGTGACTCTTTTTCTGTCATATTTATAAGTTGATCATCTGATAAAGGAATACGAGATCTGCTTAGCCCTTTGTCTCACACCATTATAAAAAATGGTATCTTATAACCCTGAAACATAATGAAATAGTAAATAATAGCGCATATTGTTCGACTCTAAACTTTATTGATGATGATGTGCAAATTTTACAGTAATTTTTTTTAAGGTTCAGCTTCACTATTAATGGTGGTGTACCCATATTTTGTGGAGGCGGAGACACATTATTAGGATAATGTATAATGCATAATGCATTTCATTTTTTGTAGAAAGCTCGACCAGCGAGAAAAAATGTTTGGCATCCTCAAAAAAAAGGTTGACCCACTTCATTCGCCAAGCGAATGATCTTCGCTTCGGGGGGAACAACAAAAAAAACAATCTCGCTCTTTCCTTTCTTCGGTGCTACCTTTTTTTCCCAAGGGAAGAGGTGTATAATAACCTTTTTTTTTAGGATGTCCGGAAACAACTCCTAGGTCAATTAAGGATAAAATGTTGGAACCTCATGAGTAAGGATAAGGTAATGGAATTGATCGATAAAATCATAACAAGAAACTAATTTGAAACCTCTTGTTATAGTAATTATCCATTTCAATATTTAGTTTCTTGTTATGATTTTATAATGACATTTGAATATAATGTTAGCTAAGCTATATATTTACCGTTTTTCAGTGTTCATATTGATTTTAGGTGATAAGATAAAAAAACACATTAAAATTAATAAACAATGAGATTGTTTTTGGGTCAATAAAAGGTTCTCTATTTTACATTAATATCATCTAAATTCTAGTAGGTTTTGTAATTATGGAGTACACAAGATACATAAATGAAAGACAATGAGACAAATTACAGTATAGGTCTTGGTATTAAAAGAGTAGAAAAAGTGAGTAGGTGTACTTTTTTTTTTTGTAAATTAGGGATGAGAGGAGTTTCGAACTCTTGACCTTCTAGTCTTTAGCAATAGTCTTTTCTAGTAGGCTATTCGGTTGACTCAAATAGGTGTATTGAATATGCTCTAAAAGGTTGTTTGATTAAAGGTATAACCTCTTAATCAAACGGAAATGATTACTTAATTAGTTTAAGTAACTCCCGTTAAGGTTAACTACACCAATATCCTTATCCTATGATTAAAAAAATCACAAACGATCGGGATGATCACATATATTTGGGGCATTGGACCTAGTTGATCACCTAACATTTGAAAGACCCAGTTGATCATCTAACTTCTTAAATCGTTCTAATGTAGTACATTGATCAATTATAATGTTAATTATCGACTAATTGCATCACGTGATCGTTAATCAAAGGTAATTTAATAATTTTACATCTTAATTTTCTGAAGAAAAATAATAATAAGCCTATTAAACAATTAATTCAAAAAACGTACTTTCTACCAAACCAACAATCAATTCAAAACAATCCTCATTTCAAAAACCAAAAAAATTTTATTTCAAACAAATCAACCAAAAAATCTCAAATTCAAACAAATTACTCCAGAAAAGATCTTTGTTCCAATTCAACAACTTGAACCCCACTTCAGAAAACCAACTTTCCAGAAACATCAATCAATTCACAAAACTAGAAACCTTGAACCCAGCGGTAAACAATATTAACAGGAGAAAATGTAATAACACCTTCCAATTTAAGAGAAATTGGGATAAATAGCACCCATAAATAGTGTAAATTAGCTTAGAGCACACATTTAGATTTTTTTTTGCAAAATAGCACAAATGGGGGATGAAATTACTATTTACCCTCCCCTATAAACTTAGAGAATTTTTAAAGATTTTTTTTCATTTTTTTTCAATTTCATTTAAATTTTTTTACAGATTTTTTTTTTCAATTTTTTTAATATTTTCTTTTTTTTTCGTTTTCTTTTCTATTTCTTTTCATAGAAAAAAGGTTTTATTTTAATAGTTGTTTTAGCTATAAGTTTCGGTTTTGACAAAAAAGGTTTGACAAAATCAAACGTTTTTCCTATTGAGATCGAATTTTTTTTGCCAAAATCGAAACTTTTAGCCAAGAGAACTAACAAAACTGAAACTTTAGACAAAGTAACTACCAAAATTGAATCTTTTTGCCAACACAATTGTCAAACTCGGACTTTTTTGTGAAACAACTCAAAACTATTTACTATGAAAAAACAAATCGAAACCGAAAATCGATAAAGAGTCGAAAAAATGGAAAAAGAAAACAAGAAAAAAATTGAAATGAAAAAATCGAAAAAAAAGAACGGGAAAAAATCTTTAAAAAAATCTTTAAAAAATCTCTAAGTTTATAAGGAGGTAAATTAGTCATTTCATCCCCTTTTGTACTATTCTACTAAAAATTCTAAATGTATGCTCTAAGTAAATTTATACCACCAACAACAAAATTCTAAATGTTTCACTTCGCTTTGTTCTTTCTTCTTTGTGGACTGAAACTCAGATCAATTTGAAGAAGCCAGAGGCCACATCACACTAAGAAGTCAATTGACGAAAGAACTCAGCGGTTGACCTTGATGATCACGATTCTGACGCTAAGGTGCAGAACAAAGCGAAGTGAAAGCATAATATTATCAAAAAAGCCAAAGTTTTTAAAAAGAAATATAAATGTTGCAAGCAAGAAATTAAGTCAAAGTTAGTGGATTAATCTTGAAAATTGGGGCTATTTTAATTGTAGTAAATTGTTTTTCTGAAAATTAGCAAGTAAAATTACTAAATTGCCCTTAATTAGCGAGCACGTTGTTCAACTGAGACCTTTTAAAAGTTATGATCAATTTGGTCCATGCCCCAAACATATGTGATCATCCCAACCATTTACCGTTAAAAAAACTCTAATGAAAAGCGAATAAATTTACCTAAAGTTGAATTCTTCATTCCTACTCTCTGTTATTAGATTCTTTTTTTTTTGTAAAATTAGCGATGTATTAAAAATGAGTAACCAACATGGTACAAGTGCGGAATAAGTACAAATTCACAGCTCATCAGACTGAGCTATAAATGGGCCCTCTAAGCGGAGCAAAAAAACATAGCCATAGAGCCCAACCACAATTCGGTGGCCCATGGTTATTGCCTATCTTTAAACCTAGCCCATAGTGAAGTAGTATAAAGAATGAAACCCTATCTATTCACCCTCATTATTTCCGCCTTTACTCAATCTCCACTTCATTAATACTTGGGAGGCAGATCGACATGCCTCTTCCTTCTCCCATTTCAACAGACACCCCCCTTCCACTATCATCTCCAGGAGTCCTCAATGAAGACTAAGCCCCTCTCTTTAGCTCTGAGACGAAGCCGAGATGCATGTGGTTGGAGAGTGAGGAGTCACGTATCCACTGGTGGCCGTGCTTGATTTAACAGAAGTGGAGCCGATCTATCTGCCTCCAGGAAGTAGATCGCGAACTGATGAACCTCCTGAGGAGATCGGCAAGTTCCTTCCCACAACAACTTGTTTCGTTGAGTCCAAATGTCCCAGAGACAAGTAAGCCATAACTTGAACTTATCCGGAGGGATTTTAACTTTTGTTGCTTCATAAAATTCTCTAAAGTTGTTTGATGTGTAATCCATGTTTGGCATCTTAAGAATCTCCATGAGTTCCTTCGTGTATCTGCATGTTACGAATAGGTGATGAACACTCTCGTCTTCGATTTTACAGAAAAGGCATTTTTGACAAACATCCATTTTCCGTTTGAGCATACTGTCTTTGGTTGCCATCCTATTATGTAGCATTTTATACACGCAGTGTTTAATTTTTCCTGGGAGCTTGAGCCTCCATAATTGTGAAAACATGGTATGTTGGTTGTTACCATTACTCGAACCTGTATGTTGTGATTCCCCTAGTTGCCGAATGAGGTTATACGCTGTTTTTACTGTGAAGGTCCCCTTTGTATGTGGTGCCCATTGTGGTAGATCTGGACTATCGAGTCGAGTAAGAGGGATCTGAATAATCTCCTCAGCATCGACTGGGAAAAACAGAGCATTAATCAGATCCACCTTCCATACTCCGACTTCGTGATCTATTAGATCTCCTACTGTTAGGTGTTCTAACTGTTGGGATGCCGGAGTGATAATAAAACCTGAATCTGTGTGCTTGACCCATTTATGCTTCCAGATGTTTATGTTATGACCATTTCCTAATGTCCATTGTACGCCTTGCTCGATGAGGGGCTTTGTTGACAGGATACTCCTCCAGGTGTAGCTCGGCTTGCCTCCCAATGATGCCGTCCAGAAGGAACCCTGAGGGAAATATTTTGCCTTGTAGACCCGTGCCAGGAGAGAGTCCGGGGACGATAGCACCCGCCAAGCCTGTTTGCTGAGCATGGCTTGATTAAATCCTTGTGTATCTCGAAAACCCAGTCCTCCTTTGTCCTTGGGTTCACATAATGTATGCCATGATATCCAATGTATTTTCTTTTTCCCTTCTGAATCTGATCCCCACCAGAAATTAGATAGTGTCGAGTTGATTTCGTTGCAAATGTGTTTAGGCAATTGAAAACAACTCATCATGTAAGTGGGGATCGCTTGTAATACTGATGAAAGAAAGACTTCCTTTCCTGCTGTAGATAGGAGCCGAGGCTTCCAGTTATTGACCTTGGATTTCACCCGTTCAACCAAATGGGTGAAAACCTCTTTTTTGGAGGCTCCAATGGTCGATGGAAGACCAAGGTAGTTGCCATGTGTGGTGACCTCTGGAATGCTTAACAGATCAGAGATTGCCCTCCTGGTATCCCCTGGTACATTGGGGCTAAATATGATTGTTGATTTCAGTGGGCTGACTAATTGGCCCGACCAATTCTGGTAAGTTGCCAGGATCCGTTTAAAACTGGTAGCCTCCTCTATGGTTGCCTCCCCTACTAATAACGTATCATCTGCAAACATGAGATGGGTAATGGCCTCCACTTCTCCGAATTTGATGCCTTTTAAGGAACCTAATCTGCATGCCTCCTGTAGTAGTGAGATAAGGCCCTCGGTACAAAGAATAAACAAGTAGGGGGAAAGAGGGTCCCCTTGCCGGAGGCCCCTCCCCGGGCTGATAAATCCAGTCTGGTCCCCATTGACAATTAGGGAGTAAGTGACCGATTCAACATGATTCATGATGAGATTAGTCCAGTGATCACTGAAATCATACTTAACCAACATAGCTCGCAAAAACGACCACTCAATTCTATCATATGCCTTCATCATATCTAGTTTAATAGACATGTACCCTGTGGGGCCCCTTTTCCTGTGCTTGATTGTGTGATGAATTTCATATGCTAGCAAAATATTGTCTGTGATGAGTCGATTGGGCATAAACGCACTTTGGGACTCTGAGACAAGAGAGGGAAGAACAGCCTTCAATCTATTGGCCAACGCCTTTGCTATGATCTTTACACTAGTGTTGCAGAGAGCAATAGGGCGGAATTGGGCCATAGATAGAGGTTTGGGGACCTTGGGAACCAAGGTAATAAGGGTGAAATTAAGCTTCCTGAGCCTTATTCCCTCATTTAAGGCTCTCAGTCCCATCTTAATGATATCGGCCCCCACGATGTCCCAATAGTGCTTAAAGAATGATGCTGGCATACCGTCCGGGCCTGGTGCCTTCGACCCTTCCATGGAAAAGAGGCTATGTTTAATCTCTTCGTCAGTGAAGGGAAGTTCTAGGAAGTCCTTGTCCCTTTGGTTTAACCTTGAGATGAGCATAGGGTTTAGGAGATGCAAGTCAGTGCATGGATGGGATGCAAATAACTTGGAATAGAATTCTATTGCAAGTGCTTTGATTTCCTCTCTGCCTCTGCATACCACCCCATTCTCATCCTGCAATTCCAGAATTGTATTAGTTCGACCACGTTGGGCTGAGAGAGCATGGAAATAAGCTGTATTTCGGTCTCCTTTGACCCTCCAGAGATTCCTGGAGCGCTGACACCAGTATATTTCATCTGCCTCCCTAAGACGGTCAATGTCCTTAGCCAAAACACACGCTTGCCCTTTTGACGTAGTCGTGATGGTATTCTGCTGGAGGGCATCAAGCTGTTGTTGTTTCTCCTGGATGCACCGTCGAACACCACCCAAGCATTCTCGTTTCCATTTAAGGAAACCTAGTCTTGTGTTTCGGATATTTTGAAAAACTTGGCTGCCAGGATCCTCCTCACATCGATCCTTCTCCCAGGCCTCCTGAACGACTTTCTTGGTTTCCTCGAACAGACACCAGCCGTCTTCGAATCTAAATCTGGGTTTAGATTTAACAATCTCATTACTTGGACCATTCCACTGGAGAAGAAGAGGGAGATGGTCCGAATAATTTGAAGAGAGATGGGTAAGTGTTGCTTGAGGAAAGAGACCAGTCCATTCTTTGCTAGCAAGGCTTCTATCAAGCCTTGCTCTGGTAGAGTACGGAGAAATAAAGTTGTTACACCAAGTATAAGGGAAACCAGAGAATGCAATATCAAAAAGCCCACAGTCGCGAACCACTTGGCGGAAATTTTCCATTTGCCATTTGGGGCGTCGACGAGAGTGGGATACATACTCACTATCATTACAGACTTCATTAAAATCTCCTATAAAAACAGTAGGTACAGGAGATAAATTACATAGAAACCTAAGTAGAGACCAAGAAAGCTTCCTTCTTCTGACTTCATGGTGGCCGTAGAATCCCACAAGCCTCCAGGTAGTAGCCTCACCAGACGTAACATAAGCTTCAATATGGTGTGAAGAGTAGGATTTAACTTCAACATCTATATCCCTATCCCAAAATAGGGCTAGGCCCCCTCTACGGCCTTTGGCATCAACAACCAATGCATTGGGTTTCTTGATCCGACGCTTAATAAACTCACATTCTTTAGAACTTAATTTTGTTTCAATTAAAAAGACAATCAAAGGTTTTTTTGCGACAATTAAATCAACCAGAGAACGAACTGCCCGAGGGTTTCCCAATCCTCGGCAGTTCCAAGCTATGAGACTCATTCTTCTCGGCCGGACTGCTCCGCAGCCTCGGCCGTTGGTGATTGTGATTCAGAAGCGTCCAATCCGTCACTAGAAAGAGACATCTTCTTGGTAGGGGATTCACGGCCCTTGTGGCGTCCATAAGGATGGTGTCGCTTCTTGGAAGTGGACTCACCCTTTTCCGCCTTGTGTGAGTCCCTAATCAGCTTGCCTTTCTTCTTGAGGTCTGCCCGTATTGGGATCTCTAATGGCTTGGTAGCAGCCTGGAAGTCAAAAAATTTCAGAGTTTCTAATAGACCCCCTGGGCGGTCACTATTGGTCAAGGCTATGGTCTGGGCCGGATCAGTTGGAGCCAAATTGTGGGCCTTCTTGATAGAGGATTCCCCAACATTAAAGTTTGGGAAGTTACTGAATTTAGCACAAAAATCGCCAGTGATTAAATCCCCCGCATTAACTTCCAATAAAGTCGAGGGTTGACCATTTGAAACTTTTTGAATGGTAGCCGTTTTCTCTAACGGCGCATTAATGACAGTAGTAAATCCAGGGGGGGCCGTAGGAGAATCCAGGACCCGATCTGCCTCCTCTCTCTCCTCCAGCGTGGCCTGCTCCAACGGTAGTTGCCACCGGTCCTCTTCCGCAATGAGGCTGGCCTCAGTCAGCCGCAATTCCAGCCAAGATCTCTCAAGAGGGGCCTTGATGCTTTCACTCAGCCGAACCATTGTCTTCGGCTCCACCCCAGATGGGATCAGTGGACAATGTCTTATGAGATGACCTATAAACCCACAGTGGAAGCATAACATAGGTAATCTCTCATAGGATACTGTGCTAGGGACACTCTTTCCCCCAAAGTTGAGTGGCACTCTAATTTTGAGTGGGCGCAAAACATTGATGGTAACTCGGGCGCGAATGAACTTCTTCCCAATCTTGTCACGCCTAATTTCCACCATTTCACATTTGAGAAAAGCTCCTAACAGTTTAGACGCGACCTCCTTAGTGAGATACTCACCTGTCAGTCCGCGGATCTGGATCCAGAATTTACAGTCCTCATACTGTAAACTTTGCGGATCTTCCCCGTGTACCCATTCACGCATAATAATCAGGTTGTTGTCGAAACACCATGGCCCTGCATCAAAAACCCGCTGCTTGGTCTCTAGATCCGGGAAGTAGACATGCAACAGTGGACCCTCCACGCGATTGACTTTCAGATCTTTGCAGTTCCAAGCTTTAGCCATTGCTGCAGTAAAGCCTTGGGTACTTACAAAGCCAATTTTCAATGCATGTACCTTGACATAGAGGGAGGCAGAACATTCAACTATCCCAGAGATTAGATCAAATTCTTGTAGATCAATTTGATTCTCCGCATCCTCGGCGATACCGCGCTCAATGAGTCCCCTAAGGTAGTCTGCGTCCATGTGTGCTTGCTTATATAAAACTAGAAAATAATGATGACACAAGTGGAACCACAATAGCCAAAGATGATTAACAAGTAAAGAATCTAAGGGATGTCGTGGTTGAGTGAGCCAAATCACAATGAAGGCAAAGGTATATATAGCCCCATAGGATCGGGATAGGCGGTCCAAGATCCGTGATTGATGATAATCAGATTTAAACATTTCCAAAAATGGCAAAGGAAACAATTGAGAGAATTTTTGGGAGATCGCAATCAGTAGAGATTGAGAGGATCGGCTTTGATTGGACGAGATTGGTCAAACAAAGAGAAGAGGAAAGATATGCTCTAAGGAAAGTTAGAGAGGATTTTGCTCTAGAGAGGATTTTGCTCTAGAGAGGATTGAACTTCTTGTATCATCATATGATTGAGTCATAAATCAATTTTTGCTGTTATTAGATTCTTAAACAAACTTCACCACATAAACGAAATACATTCCTTTCAATTTCATTCGTCATCTATTCTCTCTTTTTCCATCTGCTCTCTTATGTTGTGTATAAAATGGAGTTTAAGTGCAAAATAAGAATCCCATTTATCATATAAAATGGAGTTTAAGTGCAAAATAACAAATATTTATATATGAAAATAAAAGGTTTTATAATGTATAGACTGGACCCACGATCACTTTGTGGGCTGCCTACGTATCTTCCCCCCTAAATTCTAGACTAAATAAGTTCAAAACATTGAAAACGAAATCGTATTTCTACTAATTAAAATTCTGAAATGAGAAGTCTTCATCGTCAAGGCATGCTATTTGCTCATCATCATTGTTGAGTTCCGTAGAACGCTTTCGTGTGTCTCAAATACTTCATTGCAATGGCTGTTCTGGATCATTCTCAGCTGGATTATGTCTCTAATCATCGTTGTTGCCGGCACATCTTGGAGGATTCAGTAGGAGACCAACTACATATATACAAACTATCCTAAACCTATAGGGGGAAGAATCAAGTCTTCGTAGTTCAATACCCTAATGACGAACAGTGGCGTTGATCTTCAATGGCCTGCACAAAAGAAAATGATGCTATTAAAATTAAGAGACCTATAAATACAGCAATGAGGTAAATTATTACTCGTTACAGAATAATTGGAATGATATTTGAAGCTAGCAACAACTTACTCTCATCTTCATCGCTGATTTTGATCCATCCTCTATCTCAATCGTCGTCTGAATCTGAGAGACTATCAAGAGCTTCATCAATCTCATGCCGCCAATCGACGTCACACTCCTCAGAAGTCATCACATCATCCGAGATTTTATCATCAGCCGGTATGTTGCCTTCAATATTGTTCTTGTTGAGGTGGCTCGGAACCTGCATCATCTCTGTTCCCATAGTATTTACGCCATTATTATCATCAGCTTTCACCTCTGGATTACAATTATTAGCCTCCTCTATTTCAAGCCTCTGCAATCGCTAACCATTTAGTTATGAGTTCATCATTAACACTTCAAACATGAAAAATACGAGAACTATTTAATTTCATCCATCACACTAACCTTAGAATCATCATGAGGTCCATAACTTGAAAAATCATCCACAAATTTGTTAGACATCGCCATATGATGAGTCGTCGTCGTCGCTTGATTCGAGGCTCCTTCTCTTTCTGAACATTTTTCTTGATCACCTGTGCATGTAAGCTCCGGCATCCCATGATTATTCTTGTTAGTCACATATATTTCAAGCTCCTGCAATTGCTCTGTAATATCAGTTACGAGTTCATCTTTAATATTATTAAGCATGTAATAAATTTAACTTCATCCATCATACTGACCTTAGAAACATGTTGAGGTCTGTGTCTTGCCAAATCGTCCACAAACATGTTAGGCACCGCCATATTATGAGTCGTCGTCTCTTGATACGGAACTCCTTCTATCTCCAAACCATCTCCTCGATCCGACATGACTATTAGAAAATTAATTAAATTTGTTACTACGTACAATTTTTGTTGATATTTTAGTACGGTATTAATTAATATCTCAATGTACAACGTTCGATTACCTTTGCAAGGAAGCTCTGATACTCCATGATTATTCATCAAATAATCTTGAGGTCTGTATCTTGCAAAGTCGTCAATGTTAGGCATCTCCATATTATGAGTCGTCGTCCCTTGATACAGAACTCCATCTATCTCCAAACCATCTCCTCGATCCGAAGTGACTATTAAAAAATTAATTAAATTTGTTACTACGTACAATTTTTGATGATATTTTAGTACGGTATTAATTAATATCTCAACGTACAACGTTCCAGTACCTTTGCAAGGAAGCTCTGATACTCCATGATTATTCATCAAATAATCTTGAGGTCTGTATCTTGCAAAGTCGTCAATGTTAGGCATCTCCATATTATGAGTCGTCGTCCCTTGATACAGAACTCCATCTCCTCGATCCGAAGTGACTATTAGAAAATTAATTAAATTTGTTACTACGTACAATTTTTGATGATATTTTAGTATGGTATCAATTAATATCTCAATGTATACCGTTCCAGTACCTTTGCGATGAGGAAGCTCTGGTACTCCATGATTATTGATAAAATAATATTGATTATAGTTTTTAGCCTCCTCTGTTTCAAGCTGCAATGCAATCGTTTTTCAATATTAGTTACTAGTTTATCTCTAACACTATTAATAAGCATGAAATATATTTAATTTCATTGATCATATATACTAACCCTATTGGAATCATCTTGTAGTCCGTATCCTGGAAAATCTTCCAACAACATATCAGGCACCTCCATGTCGTGAAACATCATCATCCTCTCTTGATTCGAAAGTTCTTCAATTTCCGAATTAGATTCTTGATTCGAGCGAACTGCGACAAAATTTTAAATACATGTTAGTATCACTATAATTTTTCTTCATATTAATAGGAAGAGAGAGAACTGGCGAGTGACTAGTACCTGTGCATGCATGTGCAAGGTCTCCTATCGCATTGTTATTTATACAATCATCTTGATAGTGTCCAACCCTTGCTTTCTTGATCGGTTGTCCCAAAAAGTTGTCATCATCGCTCGTCCCAATCACCATGGCGGACTTCCTTTGCGAACACAAATCCTGATTTTCTCGGAACATCGGATGTTGTTGTTGCTCGGCCGAATACTCGACGAAACCATTATTACTATCTTGGACATTATTAGGAGCATCTTCCTTCTTGGACAAATCGATCACCTTGGTTACTTTACATAGAACATAATTGGTTTTTTGAGAGACACCATTATGTTTCAAGAATTCATCACTCAAAGCATACTCATGCACTAACCACTTGACCGATTTGCTGCATTCTCCTGGTTTGATTTTGTAGGTAAAAAGCTTCTTTGTCCCATAAATATTATCTCCACCACTTGTTTCTCCATGCCAACGACCAGCTCCGGCTGATCTTGCAACGTTCTTGCCTCGCCCAACCTTGTGCAATTGGGCGAAGAAATATTTAAATTTCTTGAGCTTTCTTGATTCTCTTGTTTCGTCCCAATGATCGACGTCATGGAAGACATTCCATGGCTCGGCATTAGGACCATACATGATCCTTTCCTCAATACCATCCCAAGGTAATTGCATATTCATAACTTTAGTAATCAAATAATCTTTAAAAAGTTGGTCATCAGTTGGAAAGAAGCGAAAACCTGGAGGAAGAGTAGACATCTTATAGTGTATATGTGTAAATATGTAAATATGTAAATATGTGAATAGACTCATCAAAATATATATATATATGGCTTAAATTCCGACAGGCCCCTGAACTTTGATCATCTGGTCAATTTGGGCGGATATTAAGCCAACATCTTTCACATTTCAATCTCCTACTCCAAATTCACAACCATTTCAATCTTCATCTACATATAGAACTAGTACTCTCTTCATTCTAAATTATTTTTTCACCTTCTAGTTTATGAATTAAACTTGGAAAACTTTTTAATTATAACTTCTTATTAGCCGTGTCAGGTCTTGATAGACTTATTTCGAAGTTTATTTTGAAATGTCAGTTGTCTTATAATAGGTACCAAATGGAGACATGAACCACACCTAATGAATTAGTACTAAGTTTTAGTAGCAAATGATTACTTTTCTAGTGACCTGAGTCTTTTGTAGTGAGTGGAATGGGCCTTAACATCCTAAACGAGTCCACTGGACGACTATCCCCAAGCCCCAGTTTATTAAATGCAAGAATCTTCTTCTTCAGAAATCAAACCCCCCCCCTTCGAAATAAAAATGGACATGGGGTCAACGAGTGTCGATTCAGGGCATGGCCGGTCCATAAATTTTAGGGTCTAGTGCGAAAATTGAAAATTGGGGCCTTCGATTATTATTTTTTTCGATGACTCATTTTTATTCATTGAAATGAAAAATTAGAAATTATACAAAATGATATCTTTGAACATTATTTGATGCAAAATTATTACACAAACGGTATCTTCAAATCCATTATCAACTAAAATATCTTCACTTTCATTATCAAGATTTTCCCAAGTTCTAGGGTCGCAAAAATCAAAATGGGTAAAAGATTCAATATTGTAAGCTAAATTTTCACTATTGAGTTCATTTGGCATAATATTTTTTTATTATCAACTTACGTTGACACTATATTTTCATCACTTAAGACTACATATTTTTCCTCAAATTTTGATTTAATTGATCACAAGCTATAAGAATACTTTTTAAAAAGAATTTTCGCTTTGTACTTCTAGTTACACAACTTATATATTACTCCATAGGAAAGACCGAAAGACTCAAAGAGTACTAGTAAGCTAAGTAAACAGTAGTTTTGTCCACGGTTCAAAGTTTCTTTTTTGAATATAGTTTCGAAATTATAAAATTAAGCAACGTTTCGGAAACATTAAGTATAATGACCCACCCAGGTGGGCCCCCTGAGGTTAGGCTCGATATCAACTCGGTAACATAGTCACCACTCGATAAATGAATCAATAAACTTACGTAAAAACATATTAGTAATTATAATAAATAATGATCGCAATGCCCTTATACGGGCTTGGCTCGATTAGGACTCAAATTGACCGAACGAGCAAACTACTAACGAGTTTTAAATAAAACAAACGAGTTATTAAAGTTATATAATTTATTATTATATTTAAATCATAGAATTAAGCCATGTTATTACATCATGGAAACATTTAAGAAACGGTGTCAAAATGTAAAAAATCAAATAAATTATACGTATATGTCAAAAGATTTTTGAATAAACATAAATATTATATGTATAAGCATGAACTACATTAAAATAAAATGAAATATTTTGAAATCAATGCTATATATGTTAATAAATGATTAAAATTTTTTGAAAAATATTTACATCATTTAATATTATTTGTATGAATATCTAAAAGTTAGATCTAAAAGAAAATAGACAATTGTAATTATCTAAATATTAAAAGTGTGAGATATATGTTATATATGTATATTAGCAAAAGGTTTTTTTTTTTTTTTTTTTTTTTTTTTTTTTTGTAAATTAGCGATGAGGTGAGTATCGAACCCAGAACCTTCTGGTCACTGGCAAGAGCCTTTTCCACTAGGCTATTCAATTAACTCTATAGTAGCAAAAGGTTAAGAATTATTATTTTAATCATTATATAAACTCTTTTTAAACAAATAGCTTTAGCTCATATATGTCTAAGAAAAGTCGAAAACATGAACTTATTCTACGAAAAAAGTAAATTTCGAAATACAAACATTTCGTTTCCATAATTTCAAATATGGAAACTTTTTGTATGTTTCGTAAGAAATATGTAGAAATTTTAATATAATATTTTTATATTGATATAAGTTCATCATTTTTAATAATAATATATATGTATAATTTTTCTATAAAATTTGGGGCCCTCTAAAACGGGGGCCTAGTGCGGTCGTGCTCCCCACCATAGGTAAGGGCCAACCCTGATTCAGGGGGTGGTAGCTTGTTTTCATGGTGCGGAAGGGGGCCAAACTGTATTGGTGGTGGTGGTGGTGGTGGTAGTAGAATGATAGAAAAGAAGAAATGAGAAAAAGAAACTGGGTGTAAATAAAATGATGGGGAAGGGAGTATTGAGATCAAGGAAAAAATGGAGGGAGGCAAAAAAAAATTAGAAAAGGGAGGAGGACATTCTTCCAAATTTCTCCTCATGTCCTCATCATAACAATTTATTATTCCCTCTGTCTTTACATAATTGGTATATTTTGACTTTATATGGTCAAACTTAAAAAACTATAATCAATAGTTCTCATTAACCAATAAGAAATAATATAGTCATATGATATCTTGTTAGATTCGTCTCAATATATATTTTTGAACTATCAACTTTTTATAATTTTTTATATAGAATAGGAGATATTTATGTTTGAAATCGTGTTTTGTTGACCATGAAAAGTCAAAATATACCAATCATTTAGAGGAGGCAGAATTATTTGATTTGAAGGTGAATGCCATTCTAAGTGGATGAGTTTTGTTAGTAAAGAAAGTTGAATTTCCCCTCACTTGTGGTAGAGGTTTTTTTAGTCAGACGACTACAAATCGAATGATCTATCCTAGAGCAATTTTACAAGGGGGGAGATCATTGGTACATAAAACCAGAATCAATCTCTGTAAAGTCTTAGTAAAGTATTGCTTTCACATTGATTCGAACTCGGCCACGATGTCGCACTATCTCTACCCTAATCAATTTACTATTTACCACTAGCGAGCTATGCCCTAGGGCAAGTCCAATAGTTTCATGTTTAGTGGAGTTTCTAAGTTTTTTAAATTATGATTTTAGATTTATTAATAGGTTTATGTTAATTATTTATTATCAATTGGATCCATTAACATAAAGTACTATATATAGTGAAAAGGGAAGTGATGATGAGCAACATTATTAGCATTGGACTAGTAGCACATATTTACCTGCATGCCACTGTTATGTAATTTACTCAACTATAAATATCCAATTCGTTCTTGAAAGAAAGATGACGCACTTATTATATCATGCATTGTCATATAAATATATTATTATCATACATATATGGATTATAGATTATGAAAAGGGAAGCCAGAATCTTATATGTATGTTGTTGGATATCTGGATTCAGATGTTTCATTACACATAAATCTAAGTGTTAGCAGAGTTTTTTCTTATATCATAACAGAAATCTGTTATCACCCTAATAACTCAATTGTGGACCGTTGGATCATGATGTTTTTAATTTGGTAGTTTTTAATCTAGTGGATGATATTAAAGGAGGGTGTTTTTGGAAGATAGAAATAGTTGATTTTTAGGCGAAAAAACCGCCCCACTCTCCAACAGGCGGGAGTGTCATACACTCACGCGTTTAATTTCCTAAGTTTATGGGCGGTTGCATTTAATTTAAGCATTAATTGCACGGTTGCAATTAGTTTGTTTAACTGTTTCCTTTTTTGTCTCCTAATTTTTGGGTAATACGATTTTTGGCATTATTTGAGTCAACATATAAATCAATATAATTAATATGCATTAATTATGTATATATTATTCTATACAATTTCGATTTGGTATTTTTGTTTTAGTCTTTTATGTAATTGTAATAGAATTTGATCGTATTATAAGATGTTTATGATAACTAAATTGTTTATTGATTATTATGTAACTGTTTCCGTTTTTTACTCTTGCTTATTTCGATTTTGGCATTAATATGCATTAATTATGTATATATTATTTTGTGTAAATGGTGTAGATATTGTGTAAATTCAGTCACATGATATGAAATGTATGTGGTTTTACCCGTGATCAATTTTTATATTCTTTTTAGTTTTTATTAATTATAAAATTATAGATATTATCCTACAATAATCACGTGATTAGCATATTAAGTTAAGGATGATATTAACGATAAACTCAATTATTGTAGATGATTCGTACCTTTTGCCCAAGAAAATTGGAAGAATAGCACCTTTGGAAACTTTTATTGAATTTGGAGCACACATTTAGATTTCTTGGTAAAATAACATGAATTGACTAAAATACCCCTCTATAAACTTATAGAAATTATTTTATTAAAGATATTTTTTCGATTTCTTTCTATATTTTCTTTTAGATTTTTTTCGATTTTTTCCCTACTGAAAAGTGTTTGGTTTTGAATTTTTCTTTTTTTGCAAATTCTTGTTCGAATTATTTAGATTTCTTTTTAGATTTTCTTTTCCATTTTTCTAATAGGGTTCGATTTTGGCAAAAATATTAATTTTCGTGGTTTTTGACAAAAATATTCGATTATAATAGTTGTTTGTCAAAAAACTTCCTTAATTTGCCAAAAAAAAGGAAATCAAACTTCTTTTGCAAAATCGAAACTTTTTATCAAAGTAACTACCAAAATTGGACGTTTTCACCTACATTCTTGACAAGGTCAAAACGAAAGTGGACAATTGGAAACCTAGATTATTATCTACTGCAGGAAAGGAAATTTTTATTACATCGGTCCTACAAGCGATCCCCACCTTTACAATGAGTTGTTTTCGTCTACCACTATCCCTATGCAAAGAAATCAATACAATTCTCTCTAATTATTGGTGGGGATCAGGTGAAGACGGAAAGAATAAAATACATTGGATCGCCTGGTCTACACTATGCAAAAGTAAAGACAAGGGGGGTTTGGGGTTTCGGGATACAAAATCCTTTAACGAAGCTCTTCTAATGAAGCAGGTCTGGCGGCTTGTTACTTCTCCAAATTCTTTACTGGCTCGGGTTTTGAAAGCACGCTACTTCCCTCAGCAAAGTTTTTGGATGGCATCATTGGGAAGTTCTCCGAGCTATGCATGGCGTAGTATACTTTCTGTCCGGGACCTCGTAAACAAAGGCACAAAATGGGAGTTAGCAAATGGACAGCACATAGATGTGTGGAACCAGAATTGGGTACCACACACGAGCTCAAATCAACTGTTAACACCAACAGATCCAGAACTACAACATCTCAAAGTATCAGATTTCATAGATTCCGAAGTCGGGGTGTGGAAAATGGACAAGCTTCTGTCCACTTTCTGGCCCGTAGACATAGAAGGCATCTTAAGCATTTCCTTAAACAATCTGAGCAATACGGACAAACCAAGGTGGAAAGCAGACAAGCAAGGCATATTCTCAGTTAAATCAGCCTACAGTTATATCATGGACTCACAGCAAACATTTGAACAGGCATCAAACAGTCATCCGATCCAAGACCAAATGTTCAATCAGATCTGGAAATTACCAGTGGCTAGAAAAATCAAACACTTTCTTTACAGAGCTTGCCTTAACAGATTACCGACTAAAGCGAATTTACAGTCAAAGCAAGTAAATCTTGATACGAAGTGTTCATTTTGCAACAAACAGCAAGAAGACGAATACCATTTGTTTGTTCATTGTGATTTTACAAAAGAGATTCACAGTTTAATCAAGGCACCATACATAGATTCAGGCATACTATCATTCAAGGATCTATTCCGAACAATGAAAACAAAGATGCCACCAGATAAATTCCAACTATGGTCAACATGCATGTGGGACCTTTGGTACCAAAGGAACAAAATGATTCACGAAGGAAATTACAGAACACCGTTAGAGGTCGTGAGTTTTGCGACTTACTTTTTAGGTGCTGAAAAAGCGGCTCCGGCCCTCATCCAAGCTTCATGTCCAACTGCATGAAAGTTTGTCACCTCCAGCGGCTTCTCCGAAGGGAAATAGCTCAGATCCGCCTCTGTGGTAAGGCTTCTTCCTCATCGGACCTCCGGCAACGAAGAAAAGGAGCTGGAGGGGTACGGGTTTTCATGTAGGGAGAAGAGAAGATGGGAGGGGTGCGAGTTGTGCTTTGGGGCTCCAGATCCGTTTTTCTCAGGATTTAAGTTCATCGAGAGGATCTAACTTGGGATCCAAATCTCGAGTTTAGGGAGTATCTCAGGAGTTCATTTGGTTTTATGCAAACGATTTAGTAGGTGGAGGAGGGTTTTTAGCGACTAAGCTTCGTCGGAGACGTTTCAGAGGAAAGAACATGACTGTTCATTTTCTCTAAGAGGTTTTAGGGTTAGTAAATGGAAATAATGGAAGTGCTGATGAGTTATGAGACTTATGCACCTTGAAGTGCTTATATAGGATTGTAAATAGGGCTAGGGTATTGTTTATTTGGGCCCTCGTGGTTGGATTTCGGCCTTTTATTTGTAGAGTTAAGGCTAGGTTAAGGGCTTGGATCCTTTTTGTATCTGTTCGTTCTTTTTATTAATACATCGCTAATTATCAAAAAAAAAAATTGGACGTTTTTGCGTAAACAACTATCAAAATCGATCATTCATACGAAACAACTACCAAAATAAAAACTTTCCTCAAACAACTACAAAAATCAAAAAAAGAAATCGAAAAACAAAATTGAAAAAAAAATCTTAAAAACAAACTGCTCTAAGTTTATAACGGGTATTTTAGTCATTTCATGACCTCTTGGTGCTACTTCGCCAACACATATAAATGTGCGCGCCAAATTTAAAAAAACCCTTCAAAATGTGCTATTTTCCAATTTTCTCTGCTTTGCCCTTGATTCTTTTTCCTTGTGCGCTTCTTCTATAAAAAGCCTTCCGAGGTAAATTATGCAATAGAAACACAAATCTTCCTTCCTTTAAATCCTCCTTCCTCACCATAATTTTAGCATCATTAACATATTATTACATTATTAGCTATGGAAATGGAATCAAACAAAACCATAACCAAAATAAGCAAACAAACCTTTTCTTTACTAGATCATCCTGTGAAGCCTGTTGTTTATCAGCCTCCGTGTGGTGTCGTCCAAGTGCTTCTTTTTTTTTTTTTTAATTTAAACAACTTGGACGACACTCCCGTGTGGTGTCGTCCAAGTGAAAAATACTTTTTTAAAAAAAAAATTTTAAAATCTCTTAGACGACACCAATATGTGTCGGCCAAGTATTCACTTGGACGACACCACACGGGAGTGTCGTCCAAATGCCACTTGGGCAACCCCTTTTCTCAAGTGTAGTCCAAGTGGTGTTGTCCAAGAATCATTTTGTAATAGTGATGGTACCGAATTTTTACCCACATAGTAATTACAATGACTCATTTGTTACATTGCCATTCTCAGAAACCAAACTACACCATAACTATAGCTAGCTCTCAGAGTTAATATGTATTTTGTCACAATGTAACATTGATTTGGTTAATATGTATTTACCTTAATATGTCAACCTTTTGCTTAATTGTAAGTTTTCATATTGAAGTTATGTTATAACAAACAATTGCAACTAGCATGAAATTGTGTCGAATATTTGAATGTTTGGATTGGCTCGAACATATTTTTACCCAAAGTTCAATTAGGTCGAATATCAAAATGAAACATTCGGCTCGAATTCGAAAGACTACTTTTAGTTAATATTCAGTTCAAAAAAGTTTGAAAAAGTTTTACTCGAAAGTATATAAATTACAATTTATGAACATGAAAGTATACAACTTATTAGAAAACAGTAAAGTAACCGAATGCAGGGCTAAGGGAGGATAATCTTTCCCTTGAAGAAGCAACTGCCATTGACATACCTGAATCGGACATTATTGATGGATTAGTAAAATTGTGATGCAAGTGTGTATGCTAAAGTTCATACACACCGAAACTCATTTATCAGTCTACAAGGATTTGGACAGGCCATGTCTCGTGAATGGAACTGCAAGGGTCTTCGGGTCTCTAAATGTAGAGAATCCATTCTTCAGATCTTTTTTCCTTCGGACAGAATCAAAGATTGCAACACGCATAGGATAACCACCTATGTACCATGTCACCCTTAACCATAGTCTAATATAATCCTCAAGTAACATACATTCAATAAGTAAATGTCTTGCATCATAAATCGACAGATTATATTCCTCTTTTAACTTACGATTGGTACAAATTCAAAACGGAGAAATATTTCGAAGATGTAACGCAAAAAAAGGTATGATTAGTTGTTGTAAACAAAAATAGTCATCCTCAGTGTTTTAGTAAATAAATTAAATTATTCATTTCTTCAATTTATTTCTTCAAGATCCCACTTCTTATATTTCTGACTCTTTTAATATAGCAGATGCTGAAGAAGCCGGAAATAGTCTAAAGTCTTCCATCTAGTATTTAAATTTATTTAATTTTTCATTTTCAATCAAAGTATTTATATTTATTTAATTTTTCATTTTCAATCAAAGTAAAAATATATACCTTGCAGCAAACAATGAATTCATTTCCAAATATGAGATATTCAATCCCTAGAAACAAACAAAATCATTCATCCATTATTTGTATATAGATATCAAAATAAATCAAGAAGACTGTTTAAAAATTTTGGAGGTTATGATATTTATTTTAATTTTTTTATGTTTTTTAAATTTAAATTGTTTATTTAAACATATTTATCATTTTGAAATAATTTATAATTCAATTAATATTTATATGTAATTTTTTTTTTGTAAATTAGCGATGAGATGAGTATCGAACCCACGACCTTCTAGTCACTAGCAAGAGCCTTTTCTATTAGGCTATCCGATTGACTCTCAATATTTATATGTAATTTTTGGGAGGTGAAAGTAAAATATATAACTAAATTTTCAATTTATTAAGGTTAGGGCAAAATTGTTTAACTTGCTCATATTCAGTCTTTTTCTTTGAACTGTCATCAAACAACTAAATGGATTTAATATAATTCACTTTCAGCAATTCAGCATTCAGTCACTTACAATAAGAGTTCAGACTTCATATTTCAATTTTTCAGATTTATCAAAACAGGCCTAAACTTTGATACTTGAACATAAATTTTAAACATCCATACTTTAAATGTCCAAATCTAGAATGACATTAGTTAAAAGACTCAACCAAATAAATAACATTCACTTTGTCAACATTAATGGAAAGGTTGAACATGCCATCAAGAGAGTATCCCTTTCCAACGAATACTTCATTCTTTGTCACTATCACTTTATCGGCTTCTAACACAACCTTCAATTCAAATCATTTTTTCAAAGTAGTTTGCAAAAATTAAATTCGTCCTAAGTGAAGGAATATAAAACACATTAAGTAGTGATAACTTCTTGTAGATGT
The DNA here is from genome assembly GCA_003412495.2 of Echium plantagineum. Lineage (NCBI taxonomy): Eukaryota > Viridiplantae > Streptophyta > Magnoliopsida > Boraginales > Boraginaceae > Echium > Echium plantagineum. Next base: position 25,433,018 of record CM016562.1, on the reverse strand, counting down.
GAACTCCAAGTCCACCACTCCTTTCCCTAAGACCATTGCTCCAGCATTGTTTTCCATGATAACATCTTCGTGTGCATCAATTTCTTTGAGAGTCTTGAACATCTCCTTTTTCTTGCACACATGTATAGTAGAACCGAAATCCAACCACCAAATTGACTGATTATCTATTATCATTATGTTAACTTCAGTCACCATAGCAACATAATCCACTTGTTGTTGATCACTTGTTACCATATTTGTCATATTCTTTCTACTTTGTCCATTGTTATCACTATTTGTATTTCGAAACCAGTAATCACGAATATAATACCTAGGAACTAAATTATTCTAGTTTAAATTTTTCTTTTGATAATAGTTTACATAAATAGTAAATAAAGTAATAAACTTAAACATAGAACCTTTACAGATATCATCAAAAGAGGGGTAATCCACGGGGATCCATCAGACGTGACAAACTTGGAAAGTTGAGAATTATGAATCATCCTCGAATAATTTTCATTTGTATGTAGATAGTATGAAATAGTTAATAAATAAGAAAATATATTGTTGACTTACATGATATATATCATTTCGTTAGATAAAGTTAATAAAATTTGGTACAAATATACATATTTATCAATATTGTCAACTAAAACTTGACAAAAGTAAAAGTAAAATATAAAAGCTGTAAGTAATCTTCAACAAACTTAGATATGTCTATATGATAGAAAAAAAAGTGTTAAATTGTATGGCACATAACAGGAAGGTATATAGAGAGAGTACGATATCATTATAAATAAAAATAATGTCCTCATTACAATTCAATTGAGACTTATTGGACTATTCAAATCTTACCTCAAGTTACCATTGTTCAAAGATTTTCATCAATGTATAACGTAACATATATATAATAGAATAAAATATGTAATATGTAAGTATGTAGTAATACTTTCATTTTCAATGAATTTATTAACTTGATCTGTAATATGTGGTAACTTATTATATGGATATTTTAATATTAATTAAATATAGCAAATAAGGAAAATTTATTACTACCATACCATACTAATTAATATCATAACAAGTAATGAATTGAAATCATTTATATATAATTAATTCAACATGTTGTTCCTTATATACGTGCACTATTATAAATATTTACATCTATTTTCATTGATTAATCATCTTGATTTCACAGATAGTTATTTCTATAATATTTTTGATAGTTTTAGTTCTTCATTCTCAAAATGGTGGGGAAAAGAGTATCTGTTGTCATTCTAGTGATGTTAGTTTTGCTCTCATTCCATGAAAAAGCTGATGCTTTACTCTCATTTCGTGAAAAAGTCGATGTTCTTCCTTATTCAGTGTGTTTAGCGAAATGTCTTGTGAAAAAATGTATGTTTAAAAGAACTGGAAAATGCCTTAGATATTGTACTGCTAAATGCAAATTCAAAACGGGGAAATATTTCGAAGATGTTACGCAAAAAAAGGTATGATTAGTTGTTGTAAACAAAAATATTCATCCTCAGTGTTGTAGTACATAAATTAAATTATTCATTTCTTCAATTTATTTCTTCAAGATCCCACTTCTTATATTTTCTGACTCTTTTAATATAGCAGATGTTGAAGAAGCCGGGAATAGTCTAGAGTCTTGCTTGGAAACCCCCGAAATTTGGTGCTAAGTCATGCACTCTTCAAGCTAATGATTGGTTATGGGATTATAATGACTAAGCCCTCTTTTATTTATTTCGCTTTTCTCCATTTACGAAACTTGTAAACATGTAACATGTCAAATGTATTATTTGATATACGAAAGTATTCATAAACGATTATAAATCAATGATAAAATATCACTATTTGATTTCGTTGTATTAAACTTTTTATTTTATGAGCATTATTTAACATAACTTCTCATGTTATACGTATATAAAGAATATGTCCCTGTCTAAATATATTAGTAAACTGATATATATACATACGTAAGTCATTTGCACATAGATTAAAGATGTGCAAATGAGATATCTATTATTTAACTTTAAACAATTAAAAATAGGGCAAATGACACCGGACATCACTAACGTTTGATTTATTTACCACATTTATCACTGATGTTCACTTTCGTGCCAAAGACATCACTCATGCCCCAATGCTACTCAACCCATCTACTTTTGGTCAATTTTGCAAAAATTGTAATTTTAAATACAAAAGTATGAAGGACAATTTAGTCAAGACAAAGAAAATTATTACTGCCTACTTTTAGATATTACATTCCCCCCCCACCCCCATTGTCTTCAAAACCTTTAATTATAATTCCTCACTTCATAGAAAAATATAGCCTCCACCACACCCACCCCTGTTCATCGTTCTCACCACACCCAACGTCAACCCCTGTAAAAATCCTCTTTTCTCTCACGAAGCTCCCAGATTTGTTTTGGTTGGGGAGGATTTAAGTGGATCCAACAGACTTCAGAGAGTCGGAGAAGTGGCTGGTGGAGGAGTTGCGACCAATTAAATGTGGTAGAGAGCCCATCTGGCTGAGTGCTGCTGATTTGATTATTTGTTTCGTTCCTTTGCACTGCCATGCTTGATATAAAGCATGATGGAGTCTGACTAGCAATTTTGAAGCGTGATTATTTTGTTCCGTTCTTGATGTTCGATTTATCTCCTTTTGGTTAAGAAAAACGTTTCCTTTTGTTTGTTGTTGTTGAAGAATTAATATCTTATGATTTGTCTCCTGCATCCAAAGTGTTTTTAAGTTTGAATGTATTAAAGGTTTTGTAAGGTGTTATATCCCGTATTAGTAGCATGAGTGAAGGGGCAGAGTTCTGCAAACATCAAAACTCAAACAATCTGCAATAACTTTTGCTTTTTTTACTCCAAAATGTTGTTAATTAGCTGAAATTCGTGTTTTTTAGGCTTAAATCGGTACAGAACAGTGAAAAGCAGTGTAAAAATGGGGAAAAACGATGAAAAAATAAGCTTAATTTGGTCGGAAATGGAGGTTTAGCCGGATCCCGATCATCTTCTCCGCCAGATTCGTGTGGGGTGGGTGTTTGGAAGAAGTAGGGGGAAAATCTAATAAAGAGAAAGTTGGGGGAAAAAGTAACAAATCAAAACAATTAGTAAAAAAGATTTTGTGGCTTGACTAAATTGCCCTTCATACTTTTGTGTTTAAATTTGCGATTTTTGCAAAATTGACCAAAAGTATACGGGTTGAGTGCTATTGGGACATGAGTGATGTCTTTGGCATGAAAGTGAACGTCAGTGGTGAATGTGGTGAATAAATCAAACGTTAGTGATGTCCGGTGCCATTTGCCCTTAAAAATATATAGTACTATCTATATACAAATTAGATAATTCACATTCTAGTAGGATTAAGGACGTGCAAACGGCTTATCTAACTTTTAAAATTATACACTACAATTGCATTATAATTGTTACAATTTGAAAAATTAAAAAAAACTTCATTATTAATTATGATGGATGGTTAATGTTACATGAAGCTACGTATACCATTAAGAGAATTAGAGAATGAGACCTCCTACTCGTGGTGTTGATTGTGAATGAGTGCTTTTATACTCCATCTAGTATTTAAATTTATTTCATTTTTCATTTTCAATCAAAGTAAATATATACCTTGCAGCAAACAATGAATTCATTTCCAAATATGAGATATTCAATCCTTATAAACAAACAAAATCATTCATCCATTATTTGTATATATAGATATTAAAATAAATCAATAAGAATGTTTAAGAATTTTGGAGGTTATGATATTTATTTTAATTTTTTATGTTTATTAAATTTAAATTTTTTGTAGTTTGGTTTGGCATTAGTTACTTCAGTGGTGGGGTAATATTTAGATTTGAATAACTTACTAAGGGGAATATTAGGTTGGTTAATTAATCTCCAACTGTTTCTCGCTAGGAGGGCTAGGTTAAAAAGGTGTAGATGTTTGAAGTTTAATCCTTCATCCTTTTTGGATTTACAGAGAAAGTTCCAATTAATCCAGTGTATATTTTTATTTTGTTTTCCTCCCCAAAGAAAATTGGCGAGGAGTTTATCGATTTCTCTTATGGTCTTAAGAGAAAATTTATAAATTCCCATTGAATAAACCAGAATAGACTGCAGAACAGTATGAATGAGAGTGCATTTTCCCGCAAAATTAAGGAATTTAGATTTCCAGTTATATATTTTTCTTTTAATTTTATCTATAATGTCATTAAAAATTTTGTTTCGCTCAGAGTTGATATCGAGATTAATCCCAAAATATTTTCCAAAAAAGTTACTTTCTTGGATTTTGAGTTTATTTAGGGATTCAGTTCTTTTATTTTGGGGTGTGTTAGGGCTAAAGGTTATTATAGATTTGTCTAAATTGATGCTATCTGAATTTAAATGAATGAAAAAGTAGTTGTCGTCTGCAAAAAGTAGGTGAGTGATTGAAGGACCTTTTCGAGCGATTGATATTCCTTTGATTCGCTTATTTTTATGTTCTGTCATGAGGGAGGCAGAGAGTGCTCCGGAGCATAGGGCAAATAGGAGGGGTGAAAGTGGATCTCCTTGACGAAGTCCATGGCCATTAACAAGGACAAAATATTGGACGTTTGTAACACATTCTTTTATGAGTTGAATCCAGTGTGAACGAAAATTCATTTTTTTAAGAATATGAAAGAGGAAAGTCCAATTAATCCTGTCAAAAGCTTTACTCATATCAATCTTAATTGCCGCTAGTCCATTAAGTTTATATTTAGAGGTTTTGACAGTGTGAGTTAATTCTTGGGCCATAAGAATATTATTTTGAGTTCCTCTCTGTGAATGAAGCCATTTTGATATGGGGAGACAAGATTGTGCATAATGGATTTAAGTCTGTTTACAAAAACTTTAGATATTATTTTGTAATATGAATTGCAAAGACTAATAGGTCTGAAGTCTTTAAGTTATTTAGGATGATCAATTTTGGGAAAGTCCAATCTCGTAACATGTTTAATAGTACTACGTTTGTGATTAAATAGTTTATCACTAATACGTTTCAAAGTTCAAACCCTCTCTCCTTCGTTTGCTAATAAACTTGTATAACTTGTTAAATATGAACAACTTACAATGAAAACAAAATACATCATTGATATATTTAGAGTAAACTAGGCTCGTAAACGAACCAAATAAATATTACCAAACTTTGTCAAGGTTCGATTTGAAGATTCGGTGCGGTACGAGTTCGAACAAAAAGAAAACCGGAAGTTCGGGAAAATAGAAGGACATTAGATTCGAATTGTTCGAAATTCAAAACAAATTTAATATTCTTATTAAAATAAGAAAAAAATGAGGAAAATAAATAAATGTATGTAATTAGAACGAAAAACTGAACCTTATGTTCAATTTAATTATTGAATCGAAAGATGAGGTTCTAGCTTGATTCAAATTACATCTAACCGAACAACAAAACGAACTTTCTGAACCGAATCAAATCGGGAGGTTATTTTACAAGCGTAAAGTAAATCAACCATTTATGATTACTAATTTTTCCATGGGTAATGCTAAATACGGTACATTTAAATACAGTACCCCATATTAATTTACTAAAATACCCGTTTAAATTGATGAGAACAAAACTTTCAATCTCATTTATCAAATTTCCTTTCTCTCTAAACTTTCAATCTATTAAAAAACCTTTCTAGAACACCAACCATATTCTAGATCTGGAATGGGTAACTCAAAGCTCAAACAATCATCATCTACTCATCAACCACCACAATTTCGTGCGGTATAAACATCAGACGTATTTTATACTTCGATATTTAAATAGTGGATTTGATTCAAATCAAAAGTTTGTGTCTACTAAAGCTATAAATTTTGTTAATTTTGACTTTCGATTTTCAAACTAACAATCTTTCTTGTATGGAGGGAGTATTTGATGCTATTTCTGCTAATAAAAATATGACATTTTTGCTCTCTCCTTTATTTTTATTTATTTATTTATTTTGTTATTGGTTTGTCTTCATTTGTTGTTGTGATCATATTTGATTAATTAGTATTTGTTGTCTTGAATTAGTTAAAGATTTAATGAATAGAGAAAATTGCTGAAATGGTCTCCGATAGTATGACCGAGTTGCAGATTGGTCCCCAATAGTTACACGGTTGCACATTAGTCCCTGAAAGTGGCCAAAACGTTGCACTTTAGTCCCTACGTCAAGTTTTTTGCTAACATTTCAGGTTTAGGCGTTAAAACTGGGGTAAAGATATAATTTTTAAGATTTAAAATTGATTTTTTGCCCCAATTGGTGCTAAAATGAAACTCCACAACCCTAATTGGGGTGAAGAAAAAAGAGAATTTTGGCGGGAGGGGGTTGTGGAGTTTCATTTTGGCACCAATTGGGGCAAAAAAATCAACTTTAAATCTTTAAAATTATATTTTTACCCCAATTTTAACTCCTAAACCTGAAATGTTAATGTAAAACTTGACGTGGGAACTAAAGTGCAACTTTTTGGCCACTTTCGGGGACTAACGTGCAACCGTGTAACTATTGGGGACCAAAGTGCAACTCGGTCATACTATCGGGGACCATTTCAGCAATTTGCTCTTAATGAATACAAACGTTTTTGTTTGAATATGAACACATGTTATATTGATTATGTGAAAAAGCTTGAACTTTTTATGTTTCTGCAATGTGCCCATTACTTAGTTGTAAATTGTGTATGGAATTACCTTTAATTGGGGGATTTTATGATAAAGCTCTTGTCGTGTTCGTGAAGCAATCAGCATTTACTCATTGATGGAATTGGTGATCAAGGAGAAAAAATTAACAGTTTCATATAATTTGTGTAGAGAGAAAAAAGAGACCCACACTTTTAGAGAGGGAGTGATAAATTGCAAATGAATTAAAAAAAATTAATACTGAAATTTTGTAAAGGTAAATTTGGAAATAAGAGTTGGGGTACTGTATATAGGTACCGTATATAGCATTTACGTTTTTTCATTGTTCAATAGCCTGGAATAATGTCTAAATGAAAGATGAGTACTATTCATCTAAGGAAAGCCAATATTCGATTCTCTTTCTAAATCGTTTTTTAATTACTAAATTTCTCTAGATTTATTATCAAGATCTTCCTAACTTCGAGGGTCATATACTATTTATTAAAACGAGATAAAGATTTGATTATTCATTAGTCCAATTGTCACTTCATTATTGACTCCTATTCTTTTCATTGAGAAAAATTTATCAACATATAATTTGTTGTGATTTAATTAGTTCATCTATACTTTTTCTCATTTTTTGTGATTTAATTATATTTTTTATACATATACATAGAAAATATAGTCTTAAGTCCATAAGCAGTACTTCCTTTACAAAAAATTCATGTCTAATGGAAGAAAAAAACAAGCTAAGACAAACAAATTAAATTTAATGATTAAGAATAAAGTAAGTAAAGGATTGATCAATAATTTGACGAGTTACATTTTGATTAGTTTGGTCATTAATATTAACTGATAAAAAGAAGTATTTTGTTTTATTAATTTAGGTTGGCTATTGTATAAGTTCATACCTTGAAAAGTTTGGATCAAATATATATAACAAGGCGAAAGATAAGGATTATTATCTATGTTTTATCTTGAACCCTTTGTGCTCATTAGTGTTTTAGATGTACTCATTCGTTTACCCATGTTATAGAAGTCTCCATTCAGTTAGTTTGTCATATGTTCCTTGATTAATTTCGTCACATAAAATGCACGTGATTTTCGGTGTCAATTTTTATATCCTTTTCTAGTTTTTGTTAGTTTAGATATCTTATATATAACCCTACAAGAATTATGTGATTAAGTATATGACTAAGGGCCTGTTTGTTAAATCCATTAAGTACTTAAAATTAATTAATTCAGTACTTATTTCATTAAGTCTGTTTGTTAACAAAAAAATTTAAGTACTTAATAAATTCATATCTGAATGAAATCCTTAACAAAATTTTAATTCAAAATTTGTTACTTATTTTTCTCCTCTTAATGACTGAATCTCACAATTCTCTCAAAAAATCAATTTGTCCAAATCTAACCTCAGAGATTACACCTTTCTTCTCTAAATTATCAACTTCAATTGATGACGAAATTTCTGTCAAACATATTAATAATATTTTTCTTATTTTCTATTCAATTTATTTTTGGTGTTATGTATTTTTAATGTAATTCTCTATTTTAATTATGATAATGTTATCTTATGGTTAAAATAGAATTTTTAGTTTTTTTTGCATCTTTTTGTTACTATTATTGTTAAAATATTATTTTAATATTGATTTGGGTACAAATTTTGCTTATTAGTTGCGATGTGATTATTGATAATGATTTATGTTGTCAATGGCTCTGATTGGTAAACAGTCCAATTATTATATATCTTGATATATTGTGTGTATGAAGAAGTGATGATGAGACAGTCGATACATATATATGACTATTAATCATATTCTTTTTTAGGCCTTGTTTATGTTATATTTTACTTTTTGGATTTTAGATATTATAACTTTTAACTAAATATTTAATATTTATTTACCTACATTAATTATCTTCTTTATAATTTTATAATTTATTTTATGACATTAATTATTTTTATAAAGTTTTAATATTTATAGAAACAATTATTATATTTATACTATTTATAATTTAGATTATAATATTTATACAAATGACTTGTGTAATTTATATATATGAATGAAGTATGCTATGGGGCAATTTTGTCAATTCGACTTAAATTAAGTCTTTTTTTGTGAACTGTTATCAAACACTTAAATAATTTATTACTCAGATTCAGTTATCATTCAGATTTAGACATTCAGTTTTCTTTTTATTGTCAAACTTCAAACTTCATATTCAGATTCAGTTAACGCCGATATTAGCGATGAAATATTTATATAAAAAGAAAAACAAGGCACAATTATTATGAGAACACAAATTAAAACAACTATACATACAGTCATACACTACAGTAGATCCAAGTACACCAACTGCATAATTAAGGAGCAATTAACAAAGCTCTATTAGCTGATCTGTTATACACATACCAACACTGTGTCTAAATAGTGTTTTTTGAGGAATGAAATGACTATTTTACCCTTCTATTTGTAAGTGCAGTGTTTCATAAAATTTTATCTAAAAGTAAAATTGTCATTTAACTCCTCAAAAACACTATCAGGGCGTGTAAAGTGGTTCGAGTAAGTGCAAAAAGTAACCTTCTAAGCTTTAGTACTTGCACAAACTCCCAAAAAGCTTAGCAAAAAAAACTATTTAACTACATACAAATGCTAATGATATGGTCACTACTACAGATTTAAGCTTAGGAAGCGGTACTAACGACTAGTCTAACAAGCCATACGTATAACCGTGGTCGTCGCTTCGGTTAGGACAACGTTCGGGACAATCATACTACAGAATTTGGATTCTTGAGGCACATATCTATATTGACAAGGTTGCTGAAGAACCTGGGGAGTTGCTAGTGAATGATGATTATAGTTTGATGATGATGAACTTAATTTTCTGGTGATGGTTTCTTTCATTCCTCTCTTGCCCATGTCTGATTGTCTAGAATGTTAATGTTAAGGAAGTGGTTTTTTTTTTGGCTTGAAATAAGTAGAAAATGCTAAGAGGAAATGTTGGTAAGGAAAGTTTGAGTTGTTTTTTTGATTTGGTAAGGAAAAGGGTAAAAGAAATACTGGTTTATATACTATTAGAATTGGAAAGGTTTGTATAATAAGGAGCCCTTGGAACATAATTATTGGAGAATCATTAAGGATTAGAATATTTTACTATAAGATTCTCAAATAATGGTTGATTTGATTCTAGATAATGAAACGAATGAAGTTGTATTTTTGTCCCAAATAGTTATATTATTGTAGATTAATCTCTGAAAGTTACAGTGTGCAATATAGTCCTCAAAAGTGACAACCGTTGCACATAAGTGTCTATTTTTCTCGAAACCATATTGCAGTATTTGTCACTTTAGAAAACTACGCTACAACATTTGTATCATTTTCAATCATTAATCTACAACAGTAAAATTAGCTGGAACTTAAGTACAATTATGTCTCAGTTTGAGACCAAACATACCATTAAACTCATAAGATTCCATATTAGAGAAATATCTTATGAATGTTATCATCTTCTACCATACTTATCCAACAAAATAAAATAGTCGGTAATAGATAGAGATGATGACTATAGAGTTTATTAAAGAATCACATATGATCGATTTAAAGTAGAGAAAATTATCATAATAATTTAGAAAGTGGATTAAGATTGTTATTTAGTCCTTGAAATATTAAAATTAAAATTAGTCCTCAATATTGAATAAAAATTACAACTTATTAGTCCAAAACTGACGGAGGCATTGAAATTTAACAAAGCTTTTATCTGCGAAAGTGGAAGCCAATACCATTAAGTTAACATACACTTCAATAAGTTTTTAAACTAAGTCGCGAGTTTTGTCCAATATCGAAAACTAATTTGTGATTTTCGAATCCACTTTCTACCATATTGATAATTTTCTCATTTAAAGTAAACTCAATTGCACGAATAGCGGATTGGAGCATGACGTTACTTGGAATGTTCCACCACATTGGCTTGTTGCAGCTTTAATAGCTGATTGTAATACCTAACTTTGCATCGGATTTTCACTTGTTATCTTTTATCATTTTTAATAATATCATATCAATTGGAAAAAAAGGTATATCAATTCGGGAGGAATTCATAATAAAAGAAATGGGCGGCAATAAAAGATATTTAGTCGTCTAATATCTTATAAATTAATTTTAAATGTCTTACTCTCAACATATTTTATCACTATCATGTACTACCTCCGTCCCTAAAAGATTGTCACATTTTGACTTTTGGTGGTCAACAAAGCACGATTTAAAACATAAATATCTATTATTCTACATGTAAAAAAATTATAAAAAGTTAATATTTGAAAAATATATATTAAGACGAATCTAACAAGGTCCCACAAGACTATATTATTTCTTATCGTTTAGTGGGAATTCATGATCAAATTTTGTAATGTTTGACTAACAAAAGTCAAAATGTGACAATCTTTTAGGGACGGAGGGAGTAATTATTAAGCTAAGTATGTAATTATTACGCTAAGGAAATACAAGTGTAGATAAACAAGGTGCCAACTCTCACTAGTGGCAAAAAATAAAGATGAAAATAGTAATGGTAAGCAAAATGGAGAATCTTGAAGATGCTTTTATATATGAATGGGAAGGTATTTTATTTTCAACCAAATTTGAAAGTTCGAAAGTTTGTTGTTGAAGATTTATGAGTAGTATTTTCAAGCAAAAAGTTATTCCACATGGCCCAATCTCGTTTAGACAACCACATAAAAAAGACAAGTAGTGGGGTCCTCAAATATTCATATATGCAAATCATGATAAAATAATGGCTTATTTGTTACAATCCTTGAACTTTCATAATGCTTGTGAAGAAGGGACTCAATTGTTCTTTTCTTTTTAAAGGAATTTAGCTATTATTCTATGTAAATTATCCCTATTTTATGTTTTGTTCAAAAAATAATTTAATCTCTTATTTAAAGAGAAGGATAATTCAGTCCCTCCTTTGAAAAAGTTCTAAAAGTTCAAGGTACAGTAACAAATAAGCCTAAAACAATTGTCTCTCTAATACTAAATCGATCTAATCAAGAAGATTTAGCATAGATGGGATGAATCGCTTCCCTATTTATAGAATCTCTTATGCGATTGGTAACCCATGTGCCCAAACATAACCATGCGTTGTAGACTGATTTTCCAGCTACTGCAGTCTGCAGTAATGAGTAACAAAGAACGTATACATTTGGTCAGGAAATATATACACCCATTTGGTCACGACAATAATATGATGACTCTTCTTTGAAGTAAGAAAGACGTTTGTCAACAACGTAAAGTTCATTTTCATTGCCCAAAGTCTATGGTGACCACTGCAATGGAATTGGTATTTTTGTAATATAAATACAACATGGAGGATTGAGTATCATCACATTGCCTAGACAAGATTCTCTTCTACAATTATTTCCTTCTTATAAAAATTCAAGTCATGAGTTGCTTCCTGATAACTTCTCGATTTTAAACGCAATCTCACAGACTGGACTGGTGAAAATATGAATTGCTGCATATGGGAAGGCATTCATTGCACTATAGCTGGCCGTGTGGTGAAGATTGATCTTCATGGTCCCTCACATGATTATCACGACCTAAGCCACGGCCATGGCCACATAGGAGGTGAGATTAGCTCTTCTCTTCTTCATCTATCTTATATAAGCTACTTAGACTTGAGCAATAATTACTTCACCGAAGTACCAGAATTTTTTGGCTCATTGAAGAGATTAAGATATCTTAACGTCTCTCATAATCCATTGGCCGGAAAGGTTCCACATCAGTTGGGGAATCTCTCCGTCCTGGAAAACTTAGATCTTGGCACTGATTATGATGCATTTTCTTCGCTATATGATGAATATAATTTACGTATTCAAGTAGACTCATTGGCATGGGTTGCTAGACTAACTTCATCAAAGTATCTGGATATGAGTTCTATAAGAATGGCTTCAGCTAATAAAGATTGGGTTGAATCAATTCCGAAACTTCCTTCTCTAACAAGCTTATATCTACAAAATAATGACCTCCCTTTCCCAACTCCTACAGAAATGAATTCATCGACTTCTCTTGAAGTCGTTGATCTTTCGTTACTCATATCACCTCAACCTCATGGCATTATCCCCGTTGCTGAAAGCTAGTACCAAATTAGTTGATATTTCTTTCTCAACATCTAACCAGCAGCTATGTCTGATTCCCGACTATTAGGTTAAGTTGGTATCAGTCAAATATCTTCATTTGTCAAATAGTCAACTTGAAGATGCAATTCCAGAAACATTCAACAACCTTAGTAACTTGACAACACTAGATTTGTCGAATAATTATGACCTTCACTCCCCCATTTCAGCTACGAGTGCTAAAGGTAGGAGCATGCAAGTTAGGAAAGGTATTTCCACAAAAAAATCTTTCTATTTTGGATATCTCTGATTCCGGAACTTCGGATGATATTCCTAGTTAGTTTTGGAACATGTCACCAAGGTTAACATATTTGAATGTTCCACATAACTCAATCAGAGGATACCTACCATCAGACTCATTGGCATCATGTGATGTTGTTGATTTGAGTTTTAATCGATTCTATCGTATGTTACCCTCATTCTCAGACACATTAACCTTCCTTGATTTGTCGAGCAATGCATTCTCCGGAGGAATTACTTTCTTATGTGATGTTGAAGGTATGAGTTGCTTTATCTTGATCTCTCCAACAATTCTTTGTCAGGAATTTTACCAAATTGTTGGAAGAATTTCATACAATTATATGCCCTCAGCCTAAATAGCAACACATTTACTGGATCTCTGCCGAACTCAATTGAGTATGTCACTATCTCTTTTTGGGGAACAACAACTTGTCCAGGAACATACCACAATTCCTGGAAAAATGTATTGAGTTGACGTTTGGCGATTTGGGAAAAAAAAATCAATTCTAGGGTATTGGATAGGCACGAGTGTAACCAATCTTGTTATTACGTTCTTCGCCTAAATTCAAACAATTTTGAAGGGGATATCACATCCAGCTTGTGCCGTCTTAAAAGGATTTAGATATTAGACCTTTCATCCAACAATATATCAAGGGTCATCCCTTCTTGTCTCAATAATTTCACTATCATGACTTATGATGGAACAACCTCTGGAAAATGTATTGAAACTGCCTTAGATGAGACAGAGTTTTCCACTTATGCCTATTTTACAACTTCTGTGCATTGGAAAGGGCTTCAATTAGAATTCAATCGTAAGCCAGTTGAGCTACTCAGGTTAATTGATTTCTCAAGCAACAAATTAAATGGGTTCATTCCTGAAGAACTAACAAGTCTCGACGGATTGAATTCTTTAAACCTATCACATAATCTTTTGGTTGATTCAATTCCTAATAGGATTGGTCAAATGAGAATGTTAGAAGCATTGGACTTGTCTCACAATCTAATTTCTGGTGAAATTCTTTTGAATATAACTAAGTTGACCACTCTCAATTATTTCGATCTTTCATTCAATCAACTCAATGGGAGCCAGGGGCGAAACCAGGATGAAAAATCAGGGGGCCAAGTTGAAACAAAATAAATATTGTTATACACACAAAACAATAGAGTTTTGGTGTGAAATTACCGTTTTGCCCCCTATTTGGAAGCTTTATGGGTGAGAGAGCTCGTTCGGAGTAAAATCATCAATTTATACCTAAAGAAATCAATGTTATGGTGTGTGTATGGTGTTGCCCATCCGACATTGAGGCTTTTACTCCAGGGTATAGAATAATATCTATAGAAACTTTTAGGCGGGCCAAAATAAATTCTAACTTCATTTTCGATATCAAACGTATTCATTATTTCCAGTAAGAATTAAAACATTAGACAATGTTGTAATAGTTTTTGTAATTAAAGGTCCACCCTTTTTAAAATAAGAATCAATTGTTGAATTTTTTTTTGTGACATTCTGTGGAAAATTAAAACATTGCTAATAATTTACATGAATGTTGGCTTAATGACTTATAGTATATGGTTTCACAACACTCTCTTAATCATTATGTAATTAATATTAGGTGATTTAGGGCCGTATGTTATTAATATTTATTGTTTTTGGACTAATAATATAATGGATCAGGCCTTTTGGAAAAAATAAACTACACATAAATTAGCAAAGTTGAAAAGTGTAGACTGTGGTTACTAAATGCCATAGGGGAAAAATAAACTACAAAAAAGAGGCTCCTAGAATTCGAACCCAAGCACCTTACCTTAACAAGACAAGGGGGAGGGGGGGGGGGCAGCTGAGCTATTAGATGTTTTGTTCTTCAATTTACATGAACTATATATGAAGGTTTTTCAAAAGTCAGGGGGGCCATGGCCCACCCTGCCCCCCCTCTCCTTCTGCCCTTGATGGGAGCATTCCAGTTAGCTTAGCACACCGTTATTGATTTTGATGCTACTAGGTTCATGGGAAATTTTGGGCTATGTGGAGATCCTCTACCTTCATGCCATCGCGGCAAAAATGTGAACCTAGCTTCACAATACACTGAAGGGGAAGACGACGCAAGTTTCTGAGGATGTATATCAGCACAATCCTTGGTTTTATTGTAAGTTTTTAGGGAAGTTGTGGACACTGCTCATAAAGAAATCCTGGGCAGAACAGTATTTTCAGTTCTTGACTCACTACAAAAGAAATAGTTTTTTGCTATTGTGGTAAATTAGTAACAAATGCTAAAAAAATTGTAGCAAAAACGTTTTTGTTACCCTTTTGTTACGCTTACGCCCTCCTGCAGTAACAAATGAGTTCTGTTACGTTTTTATTATTTCGTAACAAATGTGTGGCTTTTGTTACGGTATTTGCATTGCGTAATGAATGTTTTTCGTTACTCATGTGTTCGTAACAATTGATTATTGTTACGGTCACATCAGTAGTAACAAAAACACTAATTGCTACTCATTTGTTGGGTGTAACAAATGTCCACCAATTCTATTATTGAGCAATTATTACATCAATATTGGTGTAACAAATATTAGGAAACCTCAATTAACAATTATTACGTATTTCATATTGTAACAAATTAAAATTATAAAATAAACACTAAAAATGTATATTAATAAACCCAAATAACAGTCATTAACGTTCAATATAACGGAATCATTCATTACATAGTATTCGATTAACCATTAATCTAACCAATCCAACATAATAAAATAGTGTATTCCAAAACACAAAGTATAAGTTAATGATATCCAAAATTACATATATATGGTGCTTTAACGATATTATTTTTCGAAGATAAAAACTCATATTTCTCCACACTTAGCTTGTACCACCTTCTAATTTTCATGTACATGCAAAAACAAAGTACACTAGTTACAATACTTGTGTGTACTAATTTAAAATTTAACATATTATATACATACATACATTTACTTTGGGTCAAGCGAGAAAACTGTTGGTTGCCTGTGCAATAGTAAATGCATTTTCACATGATCCACTTAATACATAACTTGGGCATAAAACATTTTTCAAAAATATTTTTCAGTGATCTGGACCAAGAGGCATATTCAAGACTTTTTCTTTAGGATCTTTGCTTATCAAAATCTCTTCAGCAACAGCTTCTTTGGGTATACCATCACCAAACAATGTAACCCTTGAACCATCCTATATATTTTTTCCCATGTTAATCATAATCTATATCAATAAAAAATAAATATTGAACGTATATATACAAGTCATCAGCCATTCAAGATACCTTATTAGGAGTTTGTGTAGATGTAATCGAAGCTATTACATGACGAGCATGTCTATCAATACCCATCAGATGTCAACCCAATCCTAACATTACGCGAATCTGATGCAAACTCTGGATGTTTTTTTATCAAAATTTTTCCATTCTAATGAGCCAGCTGGGTGCCTTATCACTCCACCATCTTTACGTTCTTCCCCATGCCATCTCATTAGAGAGGCCGACTTAGATGACATAAATAACTTTTGAAGTTCGGGCTTCAATGAAAATTACCTCATATGTTTAGCACTTATCTTTTTCATAGGATCTTTATACCTTGATTCACCACATATTTCATAAGTTTCACGCAAATTATCTTCACCTCTAAATAGCATACAATTATTGGGACAAGCATCTATTTTCACTAGTAAAGCCTAATTCCTCTGTAATTTTCTTTGCTTCATAATATGATGTAGGAAGTCTTGACCCTTCTGGAAGCGCTAAAGAAAATATTTTGAGTAACGTATCTACTGAATTATCTGTCCACCCTTTAATTACCTTTTCTAATAACAAACGCACAATAAAAGACAATTTAGAAAAAATTCTTACGCCTAAGATATAATTCTACCGAGAATTTTCTTGTATGCTTAGGAGGTCTTGTGAGCATGGTGCTCATTACCATCTGAGCCGTTAGATTAAGAGTTTAAGTGATATTTTAATCATATGGTTGATATTTAATTGGGTACTTTTGTCATTACATTTTTAAGTGGAAAAACAATAATAGAGGTATTTTGGGTATTAATGATAGAGTAATTAGCAATTAATTGAGATTGGAGAGAGGAAGTTAAATGCAATGATTACTTCAGCTCACCAATGTCGAAAAAATATGAATTTTTGTATTAATCTCATTTAAAATAAACTGAAGTATATCTTCTTTTTCTAATTTTATTTCTTTCATTAAAAAACCAATGCATTTTCTCAGTCTCATGTCATCTAGTAGAAAATGTCTAGAAATTTAAAGACGTGGTCAGTGATCAAGAATATAAATTAAATTTTGAAATTGAGAAATGTGTAAAAAGTGTAATATTTATACATAATTATTGTCTAACATAATATTTAGTATTCAAAATTAACATGTACAAATAAATAATCTAGAAATTAGCATGTGCAAATAAACAATTTTAGATATATTTTTAGTGACACCATTTACTAATACACACTGGTGTTACGTTCTTGTTCAATAACACCACTGAATAATATACATTGGTGTTGCATATTTCTTCAATAACACCACATAAAATTTATTTAGATATCTTTACTAGTATTAATCTCATTTTAGATATATTTTTAGGGACACCATTTACTAATACACACTGGTGTTCCGTTCTTGTTCAATAACACCACTGAATAATATACATTGGTGTTGCATATTTCTTAAATAACACCACATAAAATGTATTTATATATCTTTACTATTCATGTTTAAAATGTATTTTGGTATCTCTCATTATCTCTAAACACTATCGTAACATGATTACTACCAAAATTGGTGGAATAATTAAAATACCAATTGAATTTGTCTTGACTAGACTTAAAGCAATACCAAACCAAATTATATAAATCACAGTAGAAAATAAAAATTTAATTCGAGTACACCAATCAAATTTGTATTGTTTATATGTGTTAAGTATTCAAGTTTTTAAAATTGTGAGTATATTTTGTAAAATTTCATAATTAAGATTTCAGATTTGGGTGTTATTTTGGTTAATAAATGACAATAAATTTGGAGTGCAATAAATTTGGTGTTACTTTTTCACATTCCATTTAAAAAAAATATTTCTTAAATGACCATGAAACCCTTGTGAGCATGGTGCTTACAAGATAGTTGTAAGCATATAAGTACAACTCGGCGGAGATAGTTTGATAGTCTTGTTGAGAGTGCTCACATTGTATATAAAGGAGCACATTTATGTTTTGTTCTATGGGCTTTTACTTTGGGATTTCGGGTATTTTCTAGAGCGTGATTAGGGAAGGGGATGGGGCTCCCTTTACTTTGACTAATCCTTTTTGGCTTGGTCGAGATTATGGACCCCTCCCTACCCTCTAACACTGTGCGCTTGAGTTCCCGATTTTACATTAGAAAGAGTTCTAATCCGATTTTTTCCAAATAAAACTGTTCACAATTTCCCATCATACATCAACTACTAAAAAAAATTATTTGACATAGACAAGATCGGTTTTAATCCGATGTGATGAATGGGAAAAACCGAAACCGTTCCGACCAAATTATCTTTAAAAAACCAAAACCGAAAAAACTGCCTGTTCGATCGAATCGGTTAAAAACCGAATAAAATCAGAAACCGTTCGAAGCCCTATCTTTTATGACTGAAATTATAATTTTGCCCCCTACTCAAACTTATACAACACTACCTTTCGAAATAGGGGGAGGGCGGAATTGTCTTTTCACTTATAGTTCCTACTGTGTTGGTGTGTATAACATATCACCCAAAACAATTGTGAGATGATGTTTATGCCCCCTATTTGGAACTGAAAGAGATGTGGAAGTTAAGTCAGGGGCAAAATGATCATTTCATACTCTAAAAAGCATACTCTGGTGTGTGTATAGAGGATCCCAACAATCGAGCAGATAATCGAGTCGGATACACACAGGATCCCAACAATCGAGCAGATAATCGAGTCGGATATCTCGAGTCACTACCGAGTTGATAGTGGATTACCAGTCAGCTACCCAGCCCTATTGAAGGCATTGAATAGTTGAGAGTTTAGAGGAAGGAAGTCAAAACTGCAGAATTATGGCTCAAATTCCGAATTTAGACAACGCTCCGATCAACCTTTCAGCATTACGGTAAATTCACCAAAATTTGCATCTTCAATTATTTTATTACGCATTTCATAAATTTTTATTTTATTTTTCTACTAATTTTATTCATTTTATTTAGAGATCAATCTCAGAAGGAGCTCTTAACTATCCTAAAAAATGTAAGTCAATTTTCATCTGCTTCAACTAAATTTTACTCATTTTTTGTTATAATTTTTATTTGAATCGAAGTTACTTGTGTAAATTAAGGCGGTAATATTTATTATTTAAGTTTTGACTATTGAAAATCGAACTATACTATATTTTTTGGTGAGATTATTGTTGTTTAGTTACTTAATTGAGATGAATATTGATGATTTATGTGTAGATTCGAGGAAGGAAGTGTTTGATTATCGATAAGAAGCTCAGTGGATCATTGTCCTTGATCGTGCAGAGCTCACTCCTCAAGGTAAATCATATCTACCTCCATCCAAAAGCGATTGTCGAGTTTTGAATATTTGATTTCGAAAGTAGTTTTACATATGGGCAAATGGCTCTAGCAATCACTTATGTTTAGAAAATGTTTCGAGTTCATCATTTTTGCACCTCTAACACACACATAACAAAAAATTTATCACTAGAGACCAAGTATTATATATTCAAACTATATTAAATGAAATGATCGATATACCTTGCTAAGAAGCCACGTGTTCCTCACATGATATTAGTAACGATAGATTGACTAAATAGATGATGGAGGGGAACATTTTGAAACATAGGTGATTGAAAATGACGTTGTGAAACATAGCTGATGGACTTGTAACATTCAGTAAACATAGTTGTAGCCATTTGCCCCTTAAATATTTTGTATAATATTTGGTGATGAATATATCACAGGCTAGGAATTTGAATCTACTTATTTGCTATGGAAGTGATAAATTTGATTCGTAGGAACTTATGTTGGAACAATGCAGAATGGACAACTAAGAATTTATACGTTACTTGGAATTTAAAACTTGAAGATGCAGGGAGTATTATTTAGGTTGATTGAAAAGTTAACTAATTTCTTTGTAGCTTGTTCAGCTTTAGAAGAGAAGTTGAGTTTACATGTAGGTGGGCATTGCTTTCTTTCTCGAATTATAGTTTATTTTTGACAATGCAAAGTGAACAACCAAGAAGTCTTGTATGTTACTTGGAATTTAAAACCTGAAGAAGGGCAACAAATTATCTCAATTTGTTAATATCTTAATACCGAGTTGGGCCTATGAAACTTTGCAAATTTTTTCTAAGTTGAGTATATACTTATAATGTAATGAACAGTCTACATTGGAGCATGAGAGAAGGAGAAACATCGTTGTTTATATTCCAACGCAGATGGAAGTCACGTAATGATATATATGATGAGTTTCTCTTGCATATAAAACAGGAAAATGGGGCTGAACTGTGTCATCTTGGAGCAGAACCTGTCGAAACTGAGTGCACTAGATTGGTGTATCTTGTCCGATCTCAGCTACACTATATGAAATCCATTTGTTCACAAATTCAAAGTGACACGTCACAAGGGATACAAAGAGAGTATTTCCTGTACTTTGTTCCTCGCCGGTCTGTTGCTTGCGAGAAAGTAAGTTTTTGATTTCTAGAACCTGACAATGTCCTAAATTCGGTTTCTGCCTGTAGACTTATTAAGCAATCTATAAAGAAAATAAAGCCAGTAGAAACCTTTTGTGATTATTCTGATGAAGAAGAGTATATCAGAACCTTCTAAATGGCTCTGTGATGTTCTTACATGATTACAGTTCATTTTTGTGGTGGACTCGCAGCTCTCTTAATGTGTTCTCATGCTTAACAGATTCTTGAGGAGGAAAAAGTTCATCATTTGTTAACCA
Source organism: Echium plantagineum (assembly GCA_003412495.2). Taxonomy (NCBI): domain Eukaryota; kingdom Viridiplantae; phylum Streptophyta; class Magnoliopsida; order Boraginales; family Boraginaceae; genus Echium; species Echium plantagineum. Next base: position 25,412,029 of record CM016562.1, on the reverse strand, counting down.
TAGGGGAATACCCGTTGTATCTAATTCCTGTGGATGAAGATGTCATATCATTTGACCTTGACCTTGCTTACAAAGTATGATTTACCTCATTTTAATTAAGCCATTTAGTTTATCTATCTCCATTTTCTTTTCTCTCGGGATGATTAAGTTCAGGGATCCCTGTATTGTAATTGTAGGAAACTGCTGTTGACAGAGACCCAACTTCTCTTTGGCACATAGCAAAAGCCATTCATAAGCTTGAGGTATAAATGTTTGCTTATGAGTTTAGATATTCTCAAGAAGCTCTAAGCTCTGAATTAGGTTTGTTATATTGGTTTTACTTCTATTGCGTGTATTTATCTCCTCACAGTCGATGGCTATTTGTGGTTGCAATTGTAGTTTTCCTTTGGAGTTATACCAAATGTAAGAGCCAAAGGGAAAGCGTCAGTGCGGGTTGCAGATATACTAAATAGCCTGCAAGTTGAAGAACCAGTAAACATGTCCAATGTATTACTCCGTTGATCCCAATGCTTTTGTAATTTTTTGTTCAACTGTATTTCTAACTTACAGTGCTTCAATCCATAGGTTAGCATGCCAGAAATAAATACTCTCATCCTCCTAGACAGAGAGGTTTGTTATCTCCTCTTCAAAACTCGCTTTCACTTCTTAGATTTATCAATTAATTACGGAGTAATATTTTTGATGCTTCTTACATTGTGTAAGTTTTTTCTTAATAATAATGTCGCTATTCAGGAACTGTGAACAAACATTTATGACCGAGTTGTTATGTAAATTCTTATGAAACAGTACGAATGAAATTCACTTGCAATAAAATTATAGTTCTGCTCTTTGTCTCCTCATAGATGGGCAATCCCTCTCTTGATATCTTCTACAGAAAATTCAATATGAGAAATGTGATAAGGGAAGAGTAAATGTCTGTCATTTATCACTTGTGAGTTCATCCTGATATACTGAATTGACATTATCAACTTTTATATATTGGTTCCATGTGTAGGTAGACATGGTGACTCCTATGTGTACCCAGTTGACATATGAGGGCCTGGTTGATGAGGTACAAATTGTTCACCAGAAATTAGAATAATGATGGTATATATATGTAATATGTGTTGGGTTAATGTCATAATGAAAAGCATTCAAGAAATCTATAATTAAAATGTTTGTCCTTTTTTTAAATTTTTTTTAATTAAAACTGTTGGAAGACATAACAATTGTCTACATCTTTAACAACTATATACTTAAAATGAATTTTTAAAGAAATAAAAACTCGACATGAAGTGATTTTCTGTTTGCATGATAAAAGAACCATAATGTTTGCATGATAAAAGAACCATAATCTTAGGTTCCTTTGTAAGCTGTCTAATAGCTGAAGTGCAGCTTCTTGGCATCAGCAATGGTGCTGTAGAATTAGATGCATCCGTTATGGGCGTTCAGCAAGAAGGGAAAAAGATGAAGGTTCCCCTAAATTCTACGTACGTAATCTATATGCATATTTCACTCTGGTGTGTTGTTGCATCTGTTCACGTGTGTTGTTGCATCGGTTCACTCTTACTTATATGCTTTGGTTTTTACTAATAGTCAGAATCCTGCTTTTTCCTCATCTTATGGCTTCACTGAAGTACATTTCTACCATTTTTTTTCTTCTTCTTTATTAGGTTGTCAAGATGTAAATTTATATTGGTTTGTGTAATTAATTGTGTTTAGGCTCAACCTACTGTTTATGAACTTGTTCCATCTGGAAACTTATTTTACTCTTAAACTCATTTTTATCTCATGTGCATGAAGGAATACTTGATTCCTTTGCAACTGTTGTCATGCTATCTGCATCTCTTATTGAAGATATGATCTTATGCTTTTTGCTAGCATATGTCAGATTGGATCTAATTGTTAAATGGATTTCCTTTCCCTGGATCTATCTGTAGTTAATATGATTACATAATAGTAATTCAGAGCATCTACTATCTATCATACTAATTATACTGTTATAAACTTACAGCGACAAACTCTTCAAAGAGATACGGGATCTCAACTTTGAAGTTGTCGTTCAGGTTGATATATTTCTTGCAACTTTCTCTTACAAGCCTTAATGGCGTCCACATATACTAGTGTAGCTCACAAACTTCACATAGTTCTTGTCCAACAATTCAATTACCATTGGCAGTATTGATTGCAGGTTCTGCGTCAAAAAGCCACTTCAATGAAGCAAGACTACACAGACATGACAACCACTGTAAGTTGGCTTTTGATGGATTAGCAAGTAATCCATTTTGTTCAATATTCAAAGTTAATTCAGCCAATTGTTTGCACTTAGTTTTCGACTTTATAAGCGAAGCAGTTAATGGAGCTAGTATCCTGGAAACGCATGAACTGCACCTTTTTTGGCAAAGCAAACTATTATACGTAATGTTGTTGTTATACTTATAATTTGATACTCAACTGCTTCATACTACACATCATAGTGGAATAATGCAGAAAGTTTCTATGCCATTTAACTAAATTATTGCATTTGCAAAGTTCTGTGGATTCTTTATACTCGGTAGTATGTAAGTAGCTTATGTTGGCTGAAAAACTACAAACATTCAATTTGGTGGATTGATGGTTCAATTTTTCTTACTGGAGTAAAAATTGAAATTCTTGCTTGTTTGTGCAGAACCAAACTGTCTCTGAATTAAAAGATTTTGTCAAAAAACTGAACTCATTGCCAGAAATAACAGTAAGTATACTCCCTTCTTTATTTAAACTAACCATCACCCATGGTTTCTGTTGTATTTCCACACATTAAATGGCTTTGGTTTGCACCAGAGGCACATAAATCTTGCTCAACATTTGTCCTCATTCACATCGAAACCTTCATTTCTCGGGAGACTTGATATGGAACACACACTTGTGGAGGCTGAGAGTTTTGATATGTAAGTTGCTTCTAGAATAAGTTGAAGGGGGCTTGGTTTCTGCTGTACAAAAGATCCATAACCCTAAATTTGAACTGTACAGTATGATTATGCTGTATTTCTATATATGTACATCATATATCATAAATTTCCTTTTGCTTGTAACATATAGTATTCCTGCTCACCAACTGTTATGCTACGTGTAAACTATATATGCATTGGTGCAGATGCTTTGAGTACATTGAAGAGATGATTCATAAGCAAGAACCTCTTCTTAATGTCCTGCGGCTTCTGATACTGTTTTCGGTGACAAATTCAGGTTTGCCGAAAAAGAACTTCGATTATTTAAGGCAAGGATATAATTTATTGCACTAAGCTTCTGCCTTGTTTTCTAATGAGTTGCGGATTCCAAAATTATGTACGTAACTATCTGTAATGCCCTTGGAGTTTCTTTCAAATTTGAATTTCTGTGGTTCAGGAGAGAGTTGCTTCATAGCTATGGATTTGAGCACATGGCGACTTTGAATAATCTGGAAAAGGCTGGATTATATAGGAAACAGGTTCGCCCTGCTTATTAGATGGTTACTAGTATTAAGCTTTTGTTCATTTAGGCACCTGAACCATAAATTTGGCACCTAGACTTTCATTTTTCAGCTTTTTGAGACTTTTTTGGCATCAGTTTTAAGAAGGGTCAAATAGTCGAACAACATTCTATGGGTCGTTCTTAAATAACAAATATTTTATTGGGCCAATATTTAATAATCAATTTTAATTAATTAGATAAAAACAAAATAAAGCACATCATCTTCAATCTTACAACCCACCCCACCCCACCTCCACCCACCCTCTAAGTGCAAGAGATGAAGATTCGACCTCATCAAGTGACTTTTTCCATCACCAACGATATCTAGGGAAAAAATTAGACTTGTGGTCTACATAAGAGGAAGCATACAAAATGGAAAGCTTTGTTAGGTGACCCTCCCTCATTTTCAAGAACAAGAAGTAAACGACAGCTCAAATTCATTGTAAAACCCAAAATGCCAAACAAGTCCAACCAAGCAAAGTAAGCAACTGATATCTTGTTAGTCATCTTCACCTTCCTTGAAGACTTGACAACTTTTATGTTGTTTCCCACTCAATTTTGAGTCATTGGGCTGAATTATTTCACCTTCCTTGAGGTACTTCAACAATTTTCGTTTTTTTGCTCTGCATTTTTGAAACCTTTGCGAATGGGTTTTATTGATGCTTGGCTGAAATTATGAGGAGGGTTGTATTGATTTGTGTGGGTCTGAGTCACAAAGCCAAAGAAATGAGCATGTTCGAGCATTTACGGACTGGGTTGGCCTTGGGTGAAGATCATCAAGACTTGGTAGGGGTGGGGTGGGGTGGGGTAGGGTGTGAGGTTGAAGATGATATATTTTATTTTTATTTAATTAAGTAAAATTAATTATTAGAAATTGACCCAATAAAGTTACAATTTAGGTGCCTACTTGAAAGGTTCAACACTTAAGGTGCCAATTAGTAAGGTTGGCGAAAGTTCAGGTGGGTAGATGAAAAAAGACTTACTATTGACGTTTTGGGCAGTCTTACCTAGAGAAAATTGGAATAATGCCCCCCTCCCCCATCTTTTTTTAATTTTTATCCCCTCATTTGTTTGATTTTAGTCTCCCCTCCCCCCCAAATTGTCTATTTTGCCCTTAATGAAGTTCTTTGCTAAAAATACCCCCCTCGAAAGCAATCAATAACGGACTGATGATGTATGGAAAACAAACTTATCCAATATACTCTATATATACACCGGAAATGTCATCTTTTCACTTTGAACACATTGGGATGCAAATTACTACCTCCGTGCCGAAAAAATGGTCAAGTTCTTACAATGGCCAAAATTTAAACTTTGCATCATATAATGTACAGATGTAGCTTTTATCTGAATCACAAACTTATTATGTCAATAGTAAATCATTTAAACTACTATCCGCATATATATTTTCACCAAATATCATACAATATATAAAAAATATTAGTTCAATATTTAACCGGTCAACCATGAATTTTTCTTATGGAGGGAGTTCATTGTTATTTAAACCTCAACGAAGTTGGTTGTGCAGGATTCTTTTGCTTTGGATGCTTCTAAATGTAATTTTGCAATAATCATACTGTTACCTAATTCTCAGGAATCCAGAAGCAATTGGATCATGATCAAACGTGCCCTCCAGCTTGTGGTTGAGGATACAGACACAACCAAGTATTATATGCTATTCTGAAGCTACATGTTTTTTTACATGAAGAATGCTAAACATGTCAGATAATTTGCTTCACACCAAAGCCAAACAAAGCAACACATTCAATCCACCATATAGGGTCAGTATTATGGGGAGGACCTCAATGGCCCACAATAAAACTAACTCATGATGTTGCATGTTAAAAAGCTCTAGAAAATGCACATCATATCCTTAGCCATTTCTTGTAGTTCTGTACTGTGTGAAGCAAGGGCGAACCCGAAGAATGAGATTGAGGGGGGGAAGGGGGCGGAGTAATTCATGCAGTTTGTAAAATAAAATGCAAAAACCTAGTGGTACATATCACAATTGTTTCAAACTCAAGGCACGATGAGGTCAGGATTGAGCCTTCATTTATTTTTATGCATAACTCTTATTGTTACAAGTATAAATTGACGAACTGTAATGTATGTTCATTTTATTATTATAATATGTATGTTAGATAGAAAACTGATATAATATGTATGTATTGATGTGTGCACGTGTGTATGACTGTTTACCATTTTCCCCCTCTCCTCGTATGCAATTCACATGCTCTGTTACTTATATTCGAAGCTGTGTATAAGCATCCATGTTTGTTGCTTTTACACTAACAGGTCCAGTTTGTTGTCTAAAATCTGATGTTCTACTTGTTTCTAATGGAACAGTCCGAATGATATTTCATATGTCTTTTCTGGATATGCACCCCTCAGCATCCGTCTTGTTCAGCATGCAATTCGATCAGGATGGTGAGTCTTTTTCCATAGTGTTATGGTTCGTTTTGTACTAAGAGTTTACATATGAAATTCTTTCTGGATACTATTTTCCTGGAAATGGATTTCTCGTGGTAAGAATTCTTATGCATCTACTTAAAATGGTGTTTTAAGAACGTAATGGCTGTTACTTCAAGCCTCAAGAGACTCTCAAACTAAATGAATCCAATAAAACTAACAACTTACTAGCATAAAGTTGGTGAAACAATGATAAGGAAAAATGGAACAGGACGTACTCTCTTTCATGATTGCCACACTTGTCTAATGTGGGGACGCATCCACAACTTTAAATAGCTATTAAGAGTATTTTCTGCATTGATTCTTCTTCCTTATGTCCTTATCGTGGGATGCATCATGTGGGCTCCATTGACTATCGACGCAGAAAATAAAACACTATTAATAGGTAGACAAATGAGCATTATTTTTCCCAAATTCATAAACATTTTCAATAATAATGCATTGATCTCTGTCATTTTTAGGCTCCTTCCCTGTCTTTCGGGACAGTAGTAGGCACACATTGAATAGGTATATAACATTGAAAGATCGTTTACTTGCTCTTAGTAATAGTAATTTTTCCTAGACAGTTGTTGAGAAAGTGCAACTAACATAAAAAATCATCATCTGTACTATATAGACCTTTTGTGAAGATTATTGAGTCTCCTACTTAATTGCAATGTATGTTGTTTCACATATAGAGCTATCAGAAACTCATCCCTCATATGTTCATATAACTCATATTTTAAACATGTTAAGATTGGATCCATGGATGGGCTTAATTGCTGTGAAGACATTTGCAATGTTAGACATTCACTTAGATACCATTAATATAAAAACTAATAAAGACTCTGTAGTCTGTTTGTACCACAGTAGCTAACATAACTTTACATTTTATGAGCCATCTGTCTTACGGAGATACTGAATTAACTAACACATGATGTCTGAATTAATATACATGATGTCTTATCTGGATGGCTATAGTTAATGGTTTATGGTCACTATTGCAAATATTCTACACATTGGTTTTAACTTATATTTAGAAGGAAATGGAGTTTTTGTGAATTATTATTACTTTCGAACTACATTCATATAAAAATAATGCTTACATTCTTTTGCTCGTCTTTTAGGCGTCCTATTGAAGAAATACTAAAGTGGCTTCCAGGTCCACAATCTGAATTCAAAAGGGTCAGTATAGTATTTTCCTTTTGACAATCCATGTCATTTTTCTACTCTCTCTCTCTGCCCACCTTTTATACCTGACCTTAATGTTTCAGAGTGGGTTCTCAAGTACTCCGTCAAATGAAGCCTTGGTGGGGTCGCAACATAATGTGGACAAGTACTTTTCGGCATTATCTATCATACGAACTATTACTTCTGTACCCTTAATTCGTTCAATTATCTTGTTCACATATGATACTGTATGTACTTGTTAGTTGTTAGCAGCATGTAGCGATTTTTCATTTACTTCCATGGTGTAACTTCGCTTAAAAAGTCCGTGGTTTAGGATGAATCTTGTTTTCAAATGATATTTGTTATCTTTGGCAGGGTGTTTGTTCAAAACAGTTTTGTAGACAGTGTAATTGATTATTAAGCCTTTAGCATGAAAGATCCAAATCCTGGTTAAGATTGAAATATAGTTAGTATGTTGTTTATGCAACTGAGAGGTGAAGATATCACCAAGTTATGCTGTTGTAGTAATTATGAAAGCACCACAAAAGTCTTTTCATTTTGATGTTAATTCAGGTTAGTTCGTATCTTTTAGGGTTGGTGATGGAAGACGGTCTTTGGTCCTTGTTGTTTTCATTGGTGGAGTGACATTTGCAGAGATATCTGCTCTGCGGTTCCTCAGTTCTCAGGTATGTTCTAGTTTTCTGTCCCAACGTGTTGTATAATATGTGTAATTCCTAATTATTTATTAAATGAATGTTTCCTTTAATTTAATTTTTAATATTTCTTATGTTTGGATCCTCCAATTTATTATCTTGCAATTAGCAACTCCATAAACTGTCACATCCATCTTAAATCGAAGGATGTTGACTTTTAGCTTTAGCTCATTTATGTTGTTAAGCTTATATGTGAACGTTGCTCTGATAACTTGCTACTTGTTTGCATGCCACAATGACTGAATCTAATATGACTTGGATCGTTGACCTCTAGTATAAATTCACTCTAATGACTGGTCTAGCTGTCTAGCCGTGTTTCATTGTATGTATTTCAAGATTATGAGTTGCTTCGCTACATTTTGTTGTTCAGGAAGGGGCATCATATGACGTGATTGTAGGAACAACAAAAATGATTAATGGGCAAAGCATCTCCGAAGTGTTTGTTGAGAAATTGGGTTGATTCACTACTAATTCTATCCAAAGAACACTGCTGGCAAGAGCTTCCAAGCCATCTGGATTGTACCAAAGGAGGTCAGTTATGACAAGTTCGTTCAACCTGTATCCTGTGGTGTACTCTAATTCTTGACCTTACTTTGCTATTCGAGTACCGAGAAAAAGGCTATGACGGTGTAGAAGATTCGGGTTGATTTAGTATCTGTAATTTTATCAGTGGACTAAAGGTCAAGTTTTCGAAATTCATTGTTTGATATTGAGTTCCGCTTGTAAAGGGACATGCAATGGAGATAAGATTGATAATGTGAAGCTACTTCATTGATAATGTTAAAACTCAATGAACCAACGTATTGAAATTGATTGAAAATTTAAGTTGCAAGTGGTTTGGGGTTCTTTGTACTAATTGGTACAACAATAAAGGAGTCTCACATATCAACTTTTTTTTCGTAAATAAGCGATATATTGGTAAGAGACTACAAATCGTAGCTAAAGATACAACAAGGGTCATCAATTTGGCCAAGCCATTTACACAAATACAACCCGAATCAGCCCAACAAAAGAACCTAGTCAGGCGAACTCATAAAGAGAAAGAGAAAGCCCAGCTAGAAATACACTGTAAAAGGACCCCCAACCTCATAAAGCAGTAGCCAGAGACTTCCATGTTGAAAACCAACTGAGGAGATTCCCTCTAACTCAGAGGAGAATGCTCCAAGTACTTCAGACTTGCGGTGGTCGCGGTCAAATAGATGCATGTTATACTTGTAACGCCCCGTCCCGGAACACCCGGTTGGAACATTATTTGATTTGATGAACTGACCTCACAAACCACCACGGGTCCTTTCAGCACGTTTTGTCCCCACTCACGTGCTCACCAGGACAATTCCCAGTGGGTCACCCATCCCAGAATTACCCCAAGTCAACCACGCTTAGCTTTGGAGTTCTTATGAGTTGGGCTATCGAAAAGAAGATGCATCTTGATGGTATGAGTAGAACCAATCAAATTATATCAAACATATCACATCACCCACTTTGGACCGAGTATTACAATCTCCCCCACTTAGATACTCAGCGTCCTCGTTGAGCCACATCCACATCCAAGACCGTACCATCCGTGTGAGACTCTAGAGGTGGCTACTACGGGCTCAAGAGGGTGTCTCCCGTCCTCGACGTAACACTTTGCGTCGCATAGCACTTAGTTCTCACATTTCGGACGGCTCCGCTTTGATACCATTTGTAACGCCCCGCCCCGGAAGATATTGAAAAAAGATTAAGTGATAAACTAACATATGTCTGTACGAAGTATAAACTAAAAAACAGTTGTTATATCAATTGGAGCTAAATCCGCTACTTGTTGTGCAAGTCAATCAAAGGAGGATTCTAGATGTGTCAAGCCATGATTTGATTCTGGATGTGTCAAGCCATGATTTGGGGGAGGCTTGACTGAAAGAATAAAGTGAGAGTATGTCAAGAGACAAGATTTGGTCAATGAATTGATTTTGGTAACAATCAAGATCATGGGAAATCATATCGAACTATATATCGAAGTGGAAAGCATCTCGAAGGAGATCAATTTACTCCTTATCAGAGAGTCCTAATGGACCTAATTGAAGACTTAAGGAGTGTGCCTACCCTCTCAGTGATGTGCCTATATATACCAAGGGAAGAACGACATTGAAGATCATTGAATACATCAAGATAAAAGCATATTCGTTCTTGGCCAAAAAAGCAAGTATTCTTGTATAGGCTATGTTGTAATCTAGGAGTTGTCCACTTCAGGTTGTTGGTTCCTCTCAATCAACGACCTAAGTCTCTTAATCTCATACACATATAGGATAGTCGTGTTGGGATAATGTCGACTTAGAAATAGAATTCAATAATTGCAGGAGAGTCTAATTAAGGGCGATTGGTATAAGTCCCTTCTTGTAAAAGAACTTTTCATAGTAAATTCATTTCAGGGCGGGTTGCCACCCAGATGTAAGTATCAAATTGGTACTGAACTGAATTACC